>NDGM010905932.1:0-11756 GCA_002564305.1 Octomys mimax
GCCCGAAGCCACCACCAGCCATCCCTGCGCCAGCCCCGCGTGTGCTGGGGCTAAGCCAGCAAAATAAAGAAGGTTTTCAGCAGGGCAGCGGCTGGCCGGGGAGGAGGCCAAGGCCAGCAGCTCCGGGGGGTGTGTCCAGCGGCATCCACCCGAGGTCAGCAGTGGGTGAGGAGGCCATGTTAATGGCATTCAAACCTGCCAGGGTGACTGTGAAACAGGGCCGCAGTTCCGGGACACGGCTCAGGCCTGGCGGCAGTAGCTGCTTCTTTCTGGAGCATCACAGGCATCTGCTTGCTCTGGACATTGGGCTGGATGTCCCTCCCTGGCTGAGGAAGGCTGGCTGATGCATGACTCGGTCATGCACCAGGGTGCGGTGCTTAACCCATGGCCCTGTGGCACTCTGCAGTCACGGTGCCAGCCTGACCCTAGTGTGTCTTGAACGTGGGGTTGGCATTGTTCCAAGGTTCCTCTCTGTCCATCACATGATAGGTCTGAGAGGAGCAGGAGCCATCCCCCTGCATTCTACCTGGCCACTTCCTGGCCTCTCACAAAGAGCAGTTGCTGCAGTCACCTGCTGCCCAAGGTTTGAGGGACACAGGTGTCCCTTGGGCTGAGGGACACAAGTTGGGTGCAAAGGCCCAGCACCTACAGAGCAGCCACTCCCTCTGCCAGATGCCACCCGGCTCTCAGGGACGCCTGTCCTCTGCTGGACGCTGACCGCTCTCAGGGACCTCTCCTGTAGTGTCCGGAGCAGGGTTTCCTGGCTGGATCAGGCACAGTTGGTGTGGATGCCTAAGTGCAGACCACAGAGCCCACAGGAGCAGGCTGCAGGAAGGACACAGCCACTGGGGTCCTGCATCCCGGGACAGATGGTTTCCACAGCACGTGGCCTCAGAGGAGGGCACTGCGCCTTCCCTCGATACAGAGCAGCCTGGTCATCTTCCTCCCTGAGGTGAGGCTGGGTTCGAGCTCCTCAGGGTCTCTTGTTCGCTCGGTTGGCCTGGCCTCCACCCACAGGGGCTGTTACCATATACGGAGGGGGATGTGTTTCCAGGATGCAGCCTCCAGAAACTTCAGAGAAGACCGCTGCCCTTCTGCAGCTAGCTGGGGCATCCCTGGCCCCATCCACCACATGAACTGGAGAAACGCTGGCCCCAACTGGGCACTGGGGCGGGGGCATGGACACGCTGGTGACCCACCACGCTCCCCTCTGTCTCAGCGCCACCTTGCTCTGGGGCTGATGCGGTGCGCACACAGTGCAGGGTGCGGCTGGGCGAAGGATCCGCATGCAGTGACCCAGGTGCGGCAGGTTCTCCCAGGAAGAGGCTTCCCCGGGGTCTCTTTCCCGGCCTTCACCTTCTCTGTCTCGTTCTTTTTTTATTTACTGTCACTTTCCAAACCACAATTTCAGAATCTATTAAAAGGAATGTAAAATCTCCAGTTGGTTAGAAACATGACCTCATGTTGGGACAGCGGGGATGGTGCAGGAGCCCTGCATTCGCTGTGCTGGGTCCTCTTACCTTGGCTGCATGGGCGTCAGCGGGAACCAGTGGGCTTTGGGGTGGCGGGAGGAGCCTGTGCCCGGCACTCGCTCATTTTACTGCTCCAAGGTGAGTTTCACCTGCTTGCTCTTCTCAAAGAAACTGTGATCACTGAGGTGTGCTGGGCACGCACGTCTGTCAGTTTGCCTGTTTGGAAAGCGCGCTGGGGCAGCCACGATGCGCCCCCCCCCCCGCAGAGCAGTGGAGGGGGCTTTCAGAGGCCACAGCCCTCCAGGGCCAAGCTCCAGGCCGATGCTGGGCTGGGAGCGAGTCCAGGTGGCCCCACTTGCTCTCACAGCCTTGTCTGTGAGCAGGATGGACAGCCTAGCTCCTGTGCCACCCAGGGCCACCACTAGGGGAGAAGAGGGCACTTCTGTGCTTCTGCCTTAGCCTGATCTCCCTGGCCTGGAGGAGTTTCCTCCAACACCAGGGACAAATGTCCTCTTCTCAGGACCCAGGACACTAGGGAAGGGCAGGTTCCAGCACTGTTGCCCCTGAGCTTCCGGCCGAGGAGGAAGGCGTAGGGGAGGGCGACCCGGCCTGCAGACCCGCCTCCCCCTGTCTGCCTCCTGCCTGGGCTTGGGCTCTGGCAGCTCCCCTGAGCCCTGCTTCGGCTTCCTGAGAGCCAGGCTAGAGGTGCCTGGGGCAGGTTCCTCCTCACCCTGCAGGCTGAGCAGACAGGCAAAATCACCTTTCGGAGTAACCTGGGCTGCTGGGGAGCCCTGGGAGTGAGAATGAATGGCCCTCCCATGTCCTTGTGTTTTGCCCCATGGGTCCCCGCCAGTTACTACAAGGCCACAATTGAGTGGCCCAGCAAGGGCCCAGGATATCACTTCCGGGGGAACACACCTGGGAATACTCAGAGGCCTCCAACAATGGGGGAGCCTCTGCGGAAATAAAAGGGGGCCCAGTATCAGCAGCCACAGAGGTGCCCCCAGGCCCCACCCTGAGAAGACTTCTGATCTGCCCCAGCATCCCTGACCCCTGTAGTTGAGGGAGGAATCTGTCACAGGCTAACAGCCCTCTCACAATTGTCTTGCAGCCGATGCTGACGGATACGGAGGTATCGTCCCAGGAAGGCTGCATCAAGAAGGTAGGCGACGGCTCCGGAGCCCTGCGGCCGCTCTTGTCCCCACATGGGCAGCCTCACATTTCTGTTATTCCTGAGTTGCAAAGCGTGTGATGCCAGTAGCCCAGGACATGGCGCGCTCAGGATGGTGCCTCAGAAGGACTTAGAGGTTGCTTATTTTCATTGTGTACGCGGGTGGAGGTCGCGTCCCTGGGCACCCCACAGCTTAAGAACAGAGAAGAGCCCATACCTCTGGGATTCTGCAGACCACGCACGCACAGGGAAACCAAATAAACACAGGCTGCGTTTATTTAGCTATCTTCTCTGGATTCTCACGTGAAAGGGTGGGGGAGGGACAGTTGGCTATGGATTCCGCAGAGCCTTTGCTGCCCTCGGAGCTCCCAAAGAGGGCTCAAGCATTGCTTTAAATAAGCAACCCACTGGGGAGAGGAACAGTGTCGCTGCGGCGCTGTCCGCGCCTCTGCAGGCTGACGACGGGCAACGGCTGGCCGGCCAACACAGGATCTGAGATCCGGAGACAGAAGCCGGCAGAGAGGCGGGCAGCGCATGACTGGGCGCGCACTCTGCGTCGACCCCAGAGCAGGGCCCGGTCCCCACGCCACCGCCCAAACCCCTAACCTCCACTTCACCAAGTGCGCTGCCTGCCCGCAGGTAGTTGATCTGGGGTTTGGGCTTTCTGGTAAAATTAAACTAACCCCCCACCCGAGCACGTCTGTTCCCAAGCAAGACACAGTGTAGAGGCCAAGCGCGCCCCACCCAGCAGCACTAGGAGCTCAGCACAGGCCACAGGAGAGGCTGAGCCAGGCCAGCGCGTCCTGCCCTCCCTGGAAACGCCTGGCCCCACGCCCTCTGCCCAGCATCCTGCCGTGGGCAGTACCCCTTCCTGCTTCCCTGGGGAGAAGAGACCCCAGTGCCAGCTCTGCCCTGGTTCCTGTGGGCCAAGCCTGGCTCCCCGCTGCCCCCAGGCCCAGCCCCTGGGGGGGGGTGTACAAGCACTTCTGGCCCACCACACTCATCCTGTCACCATGGGCTGTGTGGCCTCTGGGGACAGGATCTCGGGCCCCCTGCTGGGAGAGACCTGGGCCCTTCTTTCCTTAAGGTGGCTGCGCCATGTGGCCCCAAGTCCCCCATGTTCTTTCCTCTTTCTTTCTCTGCTTTCCTGCCTCTTTGGTCACATCCAAAAGTTCTTCAAGGACATAAGCTAACAGGCAGGAAGCGGTACTTCTGTTTCTCAAAGATCTGTGTTTCTGCTTCCGGGAAAGTGGTCTGCAGCCAGGACACCAAGCCAGCGCCTCTGGAAAGGGAGGGGGCTGCTTCCTCACCTCACAGCTGGGCAGGGCGCCCAGAGCCCACTTTGTTTTTCTTCCTGGTTGCGCCCGAGGAGGCGGCCTGGTGGGGGTGCACAGGGCCATGGAGCCAGGTGGGCCCTGGGGCCATGAGCTTATCAAGGCAGGAGGCCGGGGCTGAGAGCAGGCAAGTACTGGCTGCTTCTGAACCCGGATAAGACAGGAAGGACACAGGTGACAGCAGTCACTGTGCCTCTGCTTGTGCCTTGGATTGGCCTTTTCGTCTGTCTGTGGAGGAGCATGAGGTCTTGCCTCCCCTGGCCCGACGTCATCTTGAGAGCTCAGAGATGGGTATGGGGAGCCTCACGCCCAGGCACCCACTTGTAGCTGCCCAGGGTGGGGTGTGTGTGTGTGGGTCCTTCACCAAACCCAGGTCCAGGTGGCAAAGAACAGACCTGGCCTCCTGGAGGCTGGAGCCAGAGTCTGGCAGCGCCAGCTTCCTGGGCCGGAGGGGATCACACAGGAGGCCTGACCAGCTTGGACCCGACTCCTCCCAGCCTGCCTCAGCACTGCCCGAGGAGAGTTGGAGGCTGGCGGTCCTCGCCCCTGCTCTGCGCATGGTACCACACAGCCCCAGAAAGCCACTATCTCCCAGCCTCTGGCTGAGCTGATGGCAGCAGCATTTGGGGCGCTGGTGTCTGCCCAGGTCACCTGGTGAGATGATCAGAACCTAAAGCTGCTGCTCACATCTGGACCCATCCCGGGCCGCCAGGCCCCAGGAGAGATGCCAAGGTCATGCAGCTCAGCTTCTCTGCGCTGGAGCACCCCTCCCACGTACAGATCCGTGCTTAGTACTGCGGGTGACCTGGTAAACAGCTAGCGGCCGACGTGACGCCCCCTGCACGCGCTCCTGTGCTGTGGCAAGGATGTATTTAGCGACTTCCCCATGTGTTGGTCCTATAGTTGGGTCACCCAAAGATGAGCGCAGCTTGCATTAAACATATGATGGGGGATGCGGGGGCTGGGTGGCCTTGGTTGTCACCTTGGGCTGCTGGCATCTCAGCTTCGGCAGAACCACTCTAGGGAGGACTCTACCTCCTGTCCGCTGCCAGCTTCGTGAAATGTAACAGTTTATGCTATCAGGGGCTTGACACTGCGACAGGAAAGGCGACATATTCCAGGGAAATCGCCGATAGAAATTCTGTAAGTCTCAGAGAGCAGCTTGTGGAGCTCAGGCCCCGGGGAGGGGGGCGCTCAGCTGTGTGTAATCGGAACCCAAGACCCCAGGGGACCCGCGCTGGGGGTGGGCCTCGTCCGGGGGCGGGACCTGCGCCGGGGCGGAGCTTCGGTCAGAGCGACAGCGTCCGCAGCCTGTGAGCCGCGCGGGACAGACCCCGCCCCCAGGAGGGGCGGAGCGCCCGCCTACCTTCTCCACCCCTCCGCGCCCCTTTGTCCCCTCCCACCGCACACCCCGCGTCCTCCGCAGCGGGTGCCCCGGCTCTGGCTCGTCCCTGTCCCCTGCGTCTCTGCTCCGCGCGGCCCCCAGCTTCAGTCTGCTCCCGCGTCCCGCGTGCGCCCAGGGCGCGTGGCGCGCGTCCCCGAAGCCCGCTCGGCGCGCCCGGGCCGGACCTCTGCGGCTGCCCTGGCCGCCCCCTCTATTGCGGTCTGTTTATCTAGGGGGAAGCCCGGGGTCCCGGAGAGCAAACATCTGCGGGAGATAATCGAGCCGGCCGTCCATCCATCACCGCCGGCTCCCTGGAGAGCGTGCCGGGCCCGTAATAAAAAGGCCGGGCGAGGAGGCTTTGGGGACGAATAAAGAGCCGTGTTAAGGGCTCGCTCGCGGAAAATGGATGGAAGACATTATTAAGGCTCAATGGCCGTCTTATCAAAATCCAATAGGATAGACATTTGGCAAAAGGCTTAAATTTATTCTTTGACTTTCTGGAGGGCTTGAATTTATCCGTTAACAAGAGTGTAGTCCGCCGGGGAGATGCTATCAGCTGAAGGAATTTTGATTCAATCTCTTCGGTGATATAAAAGGGGAAACACGGCCCCGCGGCCTCTGCCTTTGTCCTACTTTATCTTGTTTTCTTTCACCGACTTTAAAAGGAAGGACGCGTTAATACAGTGCTGCTGGGGGGAGCGCTAACAAAAGGAAGTGCCCTTTCTCTTTGTGTTTTTCTTTTCTCCCTTTCTCCACTCCCCCTCCAAATAAATAAATCGGGAATTTGCCTCATTGGGAAAAGGACTGGCACCTGGAAGAGGTGCCTCTTGCGAAGCCCTCAGGGCAGGGGCGGGAGTCGAAAATAAATTGAGCTAACCGAGACCGGAGACCCACGTTGGAAGAGGGGACAGGATGGATTCATGAATCTCTCCCTGTTATTACTGCGTGCAAAATGCTACAGGTCATAGAAGTTATCAGAGAGCCCCATGTCGCATTGTCCAAATGGAGTGACTGATTAATAATTATAACTCGTGTGATGATCATGTGGATGTCAGACCCTCGGCCTGTCCCACTGGGCTGTTGTGTGGCCACACGAGATACATCTGGTAACAGGAAGTTCAGAGGTCTCCTGGGTCCCTCCCTGGGGGCCCCGAGCTAATGAAAGATGGCTGGAGAGCCGGGATAAGAGCTCAGTGTGCTGCAGGGAGCGGGCGTGGGGACAGACAGGCCACTGCCAAGTGTCCTTTACACAGCAGTTTCTTGGAGGCCACACGCCCTGAGCCCGGACAGACCACGTCCTGGGGGTGGCCTGGCCCTGGGCGGCCAATGGCTGCGCACAACCCCGCAGGCCCACGGATTGGTCCTGGGTTTCTCTGCCTGCGGTTTGTGTTGTTTGTAGTGTTTGCTCCTGGGGAAGCGAAGGTATTTTCCTGGTGGCTAGAGGGCAAGGGAAAGATGAGAGGGAGAGCCAGCAATGAGGTTGGAATAAGCAATGCAGAGACCCCGAGAGGAGGCAGGGGGCGGAAGGAGGAGGAGACGAGGAGCTGTCCCCCCACCTCGGGGCCACAGGTACGCGCACTGTAACTGGGCCTCTCACCACCTTAGCTCGGCGATGTGGAGCGCTGTGCCTCTGAGAGGAGCTCTTGAAATCCTTTTCCTGCTTGTCCCCTGCCAGCCTGCCTGCCACACTGGGACCCCACAGTGCACTCTGACTGAACTGTGGTTTCCCTACAATGTTCTTTATTGCAAGGAGGGGGAAAAAATCACACCATAGTACCTCACCTAAGAAATTAATTTGCATGTGGGATCAGTTATGTCTTTATGAAATCAAAGTGTGTTTAGCTGCCCCGAGACAGCCCTGAGTTGATTTTGATAATCTTAGGCTGAATAGACTTGCCTCCTCACAGTAAGCCGGACACAAAAGGCTGGACAGGGGCTGAAAGCCCTTCGACGACACGTCTCTCTTTCCATTGTTCAGGGGTTGCTGATAAAAGAACCGGGAGTCCATTAATTCAGTGAATGAACGTATAGTAAAGTCAGTCCCCTCTTGAGAACAATAATGTTGAGGTCAGCTCTGGTTGCCATGGAAACTAAGTACTCCTAAGAAGTTTGCATCCTTGATTTTGCTGAATCAAAGGCCGCAAAGTGGAGAGGTGTAATGCGGCCAAGACAGCAGAAAGTCGGGTGGGCACCACCTCCCAGGCCCCCTTCCCGAGGCACGCGGGGCAGGTGGCCCTGGGGACCCTCCCTGCACCTCTGGGGTGGGGGCACCAGCCGGGCGCTGTCTGGCTCCTCCCTCAGCCTTCTCCCTCTGGGGGATGGAGGACCGCTGTTGCCGCTGCCATCCTCCCTCATTCTGCACAGTGGCTTCCAGCTCAGCACAGAGGCAAAAATCAGGCACAGGGAGGGGCCCACGTGGAAGCTCCAGTGGCCTCTTCTGAGGCCCCAGCCCCCTGGTGGACTCTGACCTCCCCCCGGAAGCACCTGAACTTGTCTCCCAGGGCGAGCTTGCACTGTGGCCCCTTCGTGAGCTGATAAGGGTGACTAACGGCCAGTAGCCTGGCCGGGTGAGTTATGGGCTGCCCCAGCTGGGTGACGACTTTATAAATGTAACCTTGATGCCTTGAGTCTTCTAAATTGGGTCGGTGCTGCCTGGCCCTCCCCCACCAGACGCCGCCCCTCCCCCACCCCACCTGAGGATCCCTTAAATCAGTTTAAATCATCAGATTAGGCTGGGAGAGGTGCAGCTAATTAATTTCCTGCACAGTAATTTATTACCTGCTGCTGTCGGTGCTGTCCCCAGGGCCTGCACAGTGGACGGGGAGGCCTGGGCTCTGCTCCGCTGCAGTGGCTGGAAGGGACGTGCCGATCTGTCCCTTTCCGTGAGAAGCAGATGAGCCCAGCCTCGTGCACACCCAGAAGTCTTGCATGGAGCCTGGAAAGGCCTCAGGGTGCGGCCAGCCGGGAGGCTGCTGAGGGGTGCACCCCTCAGGGGCTCCCGACTCCCAAGAGCAGTGACGTGAGGGACCCCTTTCTGCCCTGCTGACAGCAGACACACCCGGCCCATTTCCGGGACACACAGACCGTGCTACATGCGCCACCGTCAGCTCAGCAGTGGGGCTGCTCTTTCCCCAGAGACCAGGAGGCTGCCAGTCTGTCCCACCTCCCCACGCTGGTTCTGCTGAGGATGGTGTGGCCCTTGTCCTTGAATACTACTGTCTCCTCTGCCAGGTGACCCCAGGCCCCAGCACCCTTCGGGGTGTGAGGATCCAGTAGTGTAGGAGGAAGCTATGGGCAGAGTGTGGGGCAGGCGAGGGTGTGGCAGGGGTAGTGGCCGCTGCTGGCGGGGCATGAAGACTAGGATACCAGTGTCACCCTTGGTGGCCTTGGCAGCTAGAATGAGGCACACAGAATGTGGCCCTCTAGCAGATACCTGGCCCCCACCACAGCCCTGAAGAGACCAGAGTTCTCAGCTCCAACCGTGACGGGTCCCACGCTGGCCTCTCCCACCCTGTCACCCCAGCAGCCCGCAGGGGGCGCTGGGGAAGCCGGTGGAGCAGGATGCTTCTTGGCCCCGTTCTCGGGATTTATTGGCTGCATTATTGGCTTTATAGAAGCCAGACGGAGGCGTCGATAAGTCGGCCGCAGCCTTCAGGTGGGTGCAATACCGAGTTAATTAAATTGTGCTGCAATATTAGGGGAGAAATATATGTCAGCCCTGAGGCCCGTTGGCTTTGGCTCACACTCAGGAGCATGGCCTCAGCGTCCACAGCACCGGGTTGGGCAGGGTCTCTCCACCAGTTCCACGAGGCTTCCCAAGGGAAAAAGCCCAGCGCACCCTCCCAGATCGTCTGCCGCAGTCCCTGGCACTGCCATTGCAGCCGTAAGGGCCACCCTGGTCCTCGCAGATAGGTGTCCCAGGAGGCCAGGCACCTACCTCTGCAGAGTGAAGACAGTGGCTGCCCTGCGGACCCCTGGGGCCCCCAGGGCCTGGTCACGCTGAGCCCCCTTCTCCTGAGCCCAGGGCCCCAGAAGTGTTTCTCCAAGAAAGATGCCCAAAGGACCTGGCTCACAGTGCAGGTCACGGGTCCTGGGCCCTGGGCCCAAGCGCCCGGCCCGTGCTCTCAGCTAGCGTCTCCCCGTAAAGCTCCCTGAGAACTGCGCGACTCAGAGCCCAGGGACTGGCGCCTGCTCTGGACACAATCTGGGGAGACCCAGGACACAAAGGATAGAGAGGAGGATATGAGGGGCTCAGGTTGTGGGGGAGGCTGTGCCCCTTCCCTAAGAAGCCCCCAGGTTCCAGAGCCCCCCACCTGGGCTGTGCACGGTGGGCTGTGGGAAGGGGTCCAGGTCACCAGAGAAGGTGCAGCTCCACCAGCACCTGGGCGGAGCTCCCGCTTACAGGTTGCTGTGCCCACTGCTGATGCCGCAGGCTGTGCGAGGGCCCCTCCTGCCGCACTGGGTTCTGTGCCTGTGACTGGATAGGCTGTCTGCCTGGGCCAAGGGCAGCCTGGAAGGAGGCTGCGAAGGGACAGAACAGAGGCAGACGTGTGCCCGTGAAGTCCACTGGGTGCTGCTCTGCCCGACAAGGCCTTTGCCACCAGACCAGGCGCCTTGTGCCCAGCACTGGAAGGTCTCGCGTCCTGGGCTGTGCTGACTCCCACCACCCCACAGGGGCATCTGCACCTGCCCCACTGCACTGTGAGAAGTTAGGGCTGAGGCAGCACCGTGAAGTGGAGAAGACCATTTGCAGGTGCGCTCAGATGCTAGGTGTGTTGCTCCACACATGGGAGGGCCCCGTGGGGACAGCTGAGCCCAGAGAAGGGCAAGCCAGGGTCAGCTCTGGTCCGGGGGAGCGGGTGGGTCTGGGTCAGCCATTGCCATCAAGGCCCTGGGTAGTAGACCCCCCTTGACAGCGGCTGTGTCTTCCTCAGATGGAGGCTGTGGTCTGGGACCGGCAGTCACCCAGCGCTGCCAGCATGCCAGGGTGCCCAGGCCCTTTGCTGGGAGGGGTTGGCAGAGAAGGGTCTGAGACCGAGGCAGATGAGCAGGCCAGCAAGCCTCCTCGCTCCACACTGACTCAGGGGCAGCCAAGTTAACGGGCAGAGGACAGGACCAGTCAGGCCTGCCCGCACCCCAAAACGTGGTGTTTAGATAACCCTGTGTTAAAAAGAGGGTTCGGCAATGTAGCCACAAAGGAAAGAAAGAAGAGAAAAAAGCAGGACTCTTAAGTGCATGTTGCTAAGTGGGAGAAGCCTATCTGAAAGGATGCGCTCGGCGTGATTCCAACGCTGACATTCAGGAAAAGGAAAAAAACTGCAGTGCGAGGGAAAAGATCAAGCGTCCGGGGCCGGGAGGGCGGCTGCGCCCGCAGGACACAGAAGGCGGCCAGGAGGGAAAGGGCTGTGCTGCCACTCAGACACCAGACGCGGAACCTTTCCAGACCAGAGAATGGACAGCTCAAAACCCAGGGCTTGATTAATGACAACCCACGTGTGTTGGGGCACCCTTCATTAATTGCCACAATGTATCGAGTTGGGAGTCTGCTGCCAGAGGAGGGCAGGAACTCTGTGTTTTACATTTGTTTTTCCATAAATTTAAATTTTCCCTAAAAAAGTCAAGTATTCGTTGAAAAGGGAAGGTTTTCACAAAGTGCTGTATACACACACACACACACACACACACACACATCTTATGAAATAGGCCGTATTTAATAAAGATACACAGATGTGAGGAGGCCGGCAACACGCGGCAGGGATGGCCACCTCTTGGGGACATGCTGGGATTGTCCCCTGTCAGAAGCTCTAGGGATGCTTTTATTGTTGGTATGTCAGCGTGTGTGGATGGCAAACCCGTGAGCGCATGTGGCTGGCCGCACGGTTGTCCAGCTGGGCCGTGTGGGGTTCAGCATCTTGCATTTGGGGTTCCCGCCATGTGTTTGCGTGGGGCCTTTGGTCTGGCTCACCCGGACATCTGCCTAATATACAGTGAGTGCTTTTGTTCTGAAAATGTGTCACCAATCACACTGCGCCACCGCCCACCCACACCCGCCCTGCCGCTGAGCGCTCCCTCCGTGCGCACGTGCTCCTCCTCGCTACCTTCTCGAGACGTTCTGGGAGTCCTTTAGGAGGCATGGTCGAGAGCTCAGCGAATGCTGCAGGCAGGCGCCCTCCCATGCGTGGTCCTCGGCTCGGCCCACAGTCCTGGGCCAGGGAGGGACGGCGAGAATCACGCCTTAGTCCTCTGAGGATGTCGAGACAGCCACGCAGTGCAACTGAGAGCACAAAGGAGACTCCAAACTGCTCCAGAGAGGAACAGGGGACGGCGGGAGGGTGGCAGTGGGATTCCCGACAAGGCTCTTACTGCAATGGATATTTTTTTTTTTTTTTTTTTTT
>NDGM010906350.1:0-12892 GCA_002564305.1 Octomys mimax
AGAAAGAAAGAAAGAAAGAAAGAAAGAAAGAAAGAAAGAAAAAGAAAGAAAGAAAGAAAGAGACAATAAAGGAAGTGTGAGACAAAAAGTGAGAGAAAAGGAAATGAAAGAAGGAAGAATATTTAATAGGGAGCAGGAGAACAATAATTGGGCATTCCTCTTGGTCTTGCTATTTCTCCACCACAAACAGATATAAATTGGTTAGAATCAATTCAGGAACAATTATTAAGTAACACTCTCAAGACAAAAAAGTATTTTAATTTTTCTCCAAAATTGAAAAATAAATTAAACAAGGTAGTTTTTTAAGCTAGAGATCACTGTATTTTGCTCATTATCTTCAACCCAATGGCCACCTATTTTCTAATTGTGATATATCAGTACTGAAATGGCAGAAATAGTCTCTTGGCACAAACAACACGTGCGTGGGAGCCAGAAAAAGAAGAGAAAGTGGTGGTGCCAGAAAAAAAAAATCCCTGACATGTAGAAGAGCGTGTTCTAGAGAACCTTGAGAGGGACTTACGTGGTAATTTAGAAGGAACACCGGCAGGGAACTTGGAGGCTCAGGAAGGCCTCTGAGTATAGAAAGCAGCAGTACTGATTTTTGAGTGATGTGGACGACTGATAGAACTATTAAGCTCATGAAAAAAATCTTTGAAGCTCCTGCTGTTGATCCATCTGTAGAAAGTTTGTATGCCAGTTTTCTTAATTAGGGTGGGCAGGAAGGGACATCATGTTGAGATGAAGTCCATCACTTTATAAAGGAAGAAACTGCTTTTACTTATTGAGATCCTACCACGAGCTGTGTTAATTACCAAGACAGGAGAAAATTTTGTATATGCAGCAAGTGCAATTCTCAACAAATGTAAATGACTTGAGATGATCTTTATGATTGTTAATTCAGCAAGGAAACAGTACAGTCTGTGGAGAGCACCTATTGAAATAATTGTTCTAAGTATATTTATTTGATCTCAAACAGTCACTTACTTAGAATTCCATTGCGCTAAAATGTCATGAAAATTTTCCTTGTCAGGCTAGAAAGGGCATTTATATTATTTTCAAGTAGAAAATTTCTAGCTTAAAAAAACTGAAGAATATTTTTTCATGCAAGAAAATCTCTTAATGTCAAGACAAGGATTGTCCTGTACTATGGTAATGTGACGGTATAAATTTGAAGTGTCCCCCAAAGACTCATAATTTGAGATTGATGAGTTCATAGTTGAATTGTTTATTAGAAGGTGGGTTTCCCTTTAAGCAAGAATATCACTAAGAGCATTGGAGGGTGTGTCTTGTCTCTGGCTATGTGATTCTCTTTCTTCTGACTGGTATCTACAAAGTGTGCAGCTTTGGGTTGCAATGAGGTTCTACCATGTTAAACTGAAGCCTCTGCCCCTAGGAGATAAAATAAACTTTTCTGTTTTGTATGTGTCAGGTAATTTGTACTGACAAGGGAGGAAGACTAGATTTTATCAAATGTAATCTTAAGCAATAGTTTCCTTTATTTTTTCTCTCCATATTTTAGTTTCTTTACAAATTAGTCCCATTAAAAGTTAATTCATAAAAAGTTACCATCTCTCTAACATTCAAAAACATTATAATTATGTTTGGTCTTTTTTATTATTGTTTCTCTCATTGCATGTATTTATTGAGATAAATATGTCTATGTCTATAAGTGAAGGGAATATCAAAGCTCCTTGTGTTGGCATCTCTATTTTTTTCTTTAAAATTTTTCTTTCTTTTCAATTTCTGAATCATATATTAGGTATTTTTAAATTTCCCTTTATAAATTAGCTGCATAGAAATATTGTAACAGACTAACTTTTAAATTTGACCTTCCTTATTAATACATTCACTTCATGCTATCATTAATACTTGGAAAATAAAGCAATATCTCTTCTAAGTAAAATTGCTTTTAAAATTGCAAGACTTGGCTGGCCAGACAGCTCAGTGGATGAAAGCACTTGCTTAGGCAGACACAGCAGCTTGGGTTCAGTCTCCTGCCATGCCTGCCCCAAACTGAGGTGCTCTGAGAAGATGACTGAGACTGGGTGTGGTGGTGCATGCCTGTAATCCTGGCTTTTGGGAGGCTGAACCCAGGTGGATCACTATGAGTCTGATCTATGTAGTGAAACCCAATAGATCCAGTAGACTCTACTAAAATACAAAAAATAGATAAACAAAATAAAATAAAATAGCAAGACTTATATGACATCTAACAAACATAATGCATTATATTATTATCTTGTATACCTTATCATTATTCTCCTGTAATGACAATAAAATGCATACATAGTAATATATGATACATAATGAATATATAATTATATTGAAAATGTATATTATCTGGAAATACATAGTTATTTATACTTAATGTAGAGTCATACTAAATTCATAGTTATGTATATACAGATAAATTGATCAATTAATATAAACTTAACTAGATACAGATTAATAGATGTAGGCTGCATTTACTTTTTTAAACCTAGGATTTCCATTGTCATCTGCAAGGTATAATTTTTACCCTCATTGGGCCAAGGACATGATGCCAATAGATATATGCATAGTGTATCTCAGTTTATTGTTCTTTGACACCTATGTTTGCTTTTAGTGATCCTGTATCATGCTAGGTAAATGGATTTAATTATAGTTTATTTATAATTATGTAGGGTTATATGTTTACCTGTTATTTCCCCACATCAGAATCATTATCATTTCAGGTGTTTTTATTATTATTATTAAAAAAAGATTTCTCTGATTAAAGCACCTCCTTAGGCAGACACAGGGCCTGGAAGTTTGATCCCAGGGCCTGCCATACTGGTTCCATCCCCAGAACACGCTGAGATGGCGATTGACACTGGAAGTGGTGGTGTGTGCCTGTAATCCCAGCACTTGGGAGGCTATAAACAGAAGGATCACTATGAGTCCGATCTACACAGTGAGACCCCACACACCCTGCAACCCTGTCCTAAAGGATCTTTAACAACTTCTATGTCTATAGATGACAAGGATGAATACATTAAGAATCTAAGCATTAAAGCACTTAAATTATTAGGAAGAAATATAATACATAAAACAAAGTTACACTGAGATTCTACCTCTCCGAGAAAGAACTGTTAAAGAAGGCAGCCAATAATAAATGCTGGAAGGGCTTTGGGGAAAAAGAAACCATTCTGCACCATTGGTGGGAGTGCAGACTGATGCAATCACTATGGAAAACAGTGTGGAGATTCCTTAAAAAGCTAGAACTAGATGTCTCATTCAATCCAGTTATACTCCTTCTGGGTATTTTTCCAGAAGAATAGAAAACATCAGACCACAGTGATATATGTTCATCCATGTTTATTTCAGCACAATGGTCATAGCTAAATCTTGGAAACAATCCAAATGACCATCAGCTGAGGAACAGATGAAGAAGTTGTGGTATTTTTTACACAATGTAGTATTATTAAGCTATAAAACAGGATAAATCCTGGAGCTTTTATCAGTAAATGAATGCAACTAAAAACCATTCCCTTAAGTGTTTTCAGACCTGCATGTGCAGACATCATATTGTCTCCTTAGTCTGAGAACCTGAAAGAGAAAATAAAATGTGAAGGACACAATAGATTCTAAGAAAAGGGAATGAAACTATTCAAAAAGAAAGAATTAGTTGAAGAGAAGGACAGGAAAGTTAGTAAAGATAGAGATATACCTGTGTATATAAACAGAATGGTTTGGACAACTGTACTGTGGATTTTTGCTGGTCTGTGGAAAGGAGCTGCTGATGATTAACATGTTTTGTTTCATTTTTTTAATTGTCCTTTTATCTTCTTCATTTCTTATATATTTCTTTTTTATTTCTTCCAAAATTTCATGCATATATCTAGTAATGTGAACAACTAGTTGGATAACCACTATTTATAACAAAAAATATGGGGAAATTGATATTACTTTGAGTGAAATTCTGTGTCACTTGTAATTTTTCTGATACTCTTTTGTAGTCTATTTAAAAATATAAATAAATAAAAGTTACATATATAGTAATCATGTCATAGTTTATGCTACCCTAACAACATGTCATATTTTTCTGATTTCTACATAATGGAACTTTACTTCTCATAATCTTACAAGCATGGTGGAGCTCTGGTAAGAGCCCATTCTGGGTTGCACACTGTATTTACTATGGAAGAGACAGACTAGTCCTCTCTCATCTTATATGGACACTAACCTAATCCTCAGAATTTAACTCTCATGTACTAATTACTTCTCAAAGTTCTGCAAATATCTGTTATACTAGATTAGGTATAAATTTGGGAATAATAGGTATTCAGTGGATATGATGCATAATAACTCTAGAATATAGGTTCTTATTGAATAAATGTATCCATGGCAACAAAATAAGAGTTATCATTTTAATTATACCAGAATAATGAGATTTCTTAAGAAGAATCCATAAAATATTGAAGAATTTCAGGTAGAAAAAAACAAAAGGACATTGACACAGGGATTTAACAATAGTTGGAAAGTCCAGAGAAGGTATTCTAGTGCTTCTAAACTGTTTTATTGCTCTTCCTTTTTATGAAGATCTTTATAAGACATTCTTTTTACTTAACCATCATTTCACTCACATTTTACAGACGAATTTTGAAGATGAAGACTTTGCTATGTAGTATTAAGCCTTGGAGATTTTAAAGCCACTGTGATAGCAAAGAATTTTTTCTCCCACAAGAGCCAATTTTTTTTTTCTCAGCCAAGGCTGAACAACATCAGCCTTTTGATAAGATATGATACACTTTACTACAATTCTCTAACATTCTTCAGAAGGAATAAAAATTGAGGAGATGATAGACAGATAGGTAAATGGATACTATGGAAACTAATGAAATATCTTAAAATTTTTTGAAGTGTATGAGTAAAGATTCACATCAGAAAGTAGAGGAAAGGGCATAACTTAGTTTAAAAGCACGGGACACTAGAAGATCAGATTATTATCTAAGTGTGAAAAACTACTGTTATGTGGAAGAAGTGAATATTAGGTGAGATTAAATTAATTTAAACCAAAAATGTCTGAGAATTATGCATAATATAGTACTTTAATGTATGATAATAGCTTACATTATGTAGCTATTGAAATGATTATAAAGATGATGATAATGGTTATTTTACTTTCAGAGTTTCAAAGTTTATGGGATTTTTGGCACTGGTGTAGGTTTGTTCCTGGTTACATTAAGCTCCTCCTGGTTATACTGCCTTATCAATTTAAAACAACCTACTGGCTGTTAGGAGAACTCAACCAAATTTTGGAAGAGTATAAGAACACTTTTCTGGGTGTATATTCATGAATAATTCCTGGCTTATTACATTTAGGTCAAGTAAATATAACTTAAGTTCTTTCATTCATACTAAAATGAGGAAAATGATTTGCATGCCAATCCTTGTGTAACTGGAAAACCTTTCAAATAAAGGTTCAGGAAATGATAATAAACAACATTTATTTTGCTCCACACAATAGCAATTATTTTCTGATCTTCATTCATTTAACAGCATTATGATAAATTTGTATTTCTAGGCATATTTCCAGGCTTTGTCAATCCCTAATATTAATGAACAACTCATTCCACATACTTAAGCACATTCAGAAATAACAGCGTACTAAAGACAATGACCTAGATTGCATCCTTTTCCTTTAAGCCAGACAATTTTAGACTTCAGGATTTCAGAACATACAGCAGGAGTACTCAGACCTGTGGAGATCAAGGTCCTCCCTGGGGCTACTTTGTGGTGGTGCTGGAGGCCAAGACTATACAAATAAGCCCTGTTAGACGGGCTCTGGACTTCTCTGACATTTTCATGGTCCAATAATGATGAGCACAGATTGCAGCACTCAGGAGACACAGACTCTCTAATAATTTTTTCTTAGCTAAAAATACTCAGGATAGATTTTGGTAAGAGTATGGGGAAAGTAAGGGAGAAACTTAGGAAAGTTTTATTTATTTTATTATCAGATTTCATAACATTCCTATAGGGTGAGGCTAGGTAGTGAAAGAAAAAAAAAATGAGTGTGTTAATGACAGTTAAAAAGTGTACCAACAGCTATTAAGACCATCTATATGTATCCTTGTCTGTATGTGTGTGTGTGTGTGAGAGAGAGAGAGAGAGAGAGAGAGAGAGAGAAAGAGAGAGAGAAGAAAGCACTATAACTTCAAATTATAGGATTCAATTGCAGTACTATTTTGCAATTAATTAAAATCTCCAAATAAAAAATAAAACTGGCATCTGTTTTATTTCACATATATAAATGTTATCTTATAATAGGAGATTTATTTTACATAATTTTACAATATTCAGTGTTATAACAAATTCCAAATTCCTAGTGAAACCTGCCAGTTTGATTTAAATTGAAGATAATGGAAGTTCTGTTTGTTACCTAAGATAATAATTGTTGTTGCACTAGGTTTGGAGCAAAACTTTACCTCTTAACATTTTGAACCATTATTGTTCTACACAGTGGTTGTTTATTCTTTTAGTAACACCAAATAACATCCTTAAGAGAAATCTAAAAACTACATGCTTATCAATTTAAAGTCACTTGTTACTGATCCGTTAGAGTAAAAACATGCTAACCATTGCAATGAACTAATTGCACAAGTTATAGGAACATTTTTTCCTCTCTATTTGAATCATCCTCCTTTATATTCTAATTTGCCTTCACAGCTTTGTTCTTTTGTTATACCTCTATGTCTTGGTCTTCTACCTGCATTTTGTAAATAATTCTTTAGCAGTATGATCTCTTCCCCAAGCACTGGTTGGCTTCTTATTATCACTGTTACAATGCCTCCTTTATTGAGCATTGCAATTTATCATATTTTTAAATTTGTCTCATTTTTCATTAATTTCTCTACATGTCCTATTCAATATTTTCATTTGTTTTTATCCATGTTTAATTCCTTTTATGTTTAATTCTATTTTCTACTAATAGAAAATACTGAATCAAAAATCAATGACTTTTATACTTTTCTATTGCCAGAATGAAAAGTATAACATATAGAAAAATATTTGCATGTGTATTGATAAATATTCACTGTAATTTATTCTTTATTTTGCTATGCATTAATGAAACATTTGTGCAAGACAATATAGATAATACAATAAATTGAACCTCTTCTTTACCAAAAGGAATTTATTAGCATAAAATTATCACATGACTTTGCCAGCCACAAATATATTGATACTGTATCACACCCCCATAATTTGAAGAGACTCATGTTAAAAGATTTAATCATAAGAACTTTGGGTGTTCCTATTTCAGTTGTCCAGATGGTTGTTGAAACATAATTAAGAAAAACTGGGGAGAAAGTTGGCTTCAGATTGGCTCTTTTAACAAAAGACTGAATCAGGTACTAGTGACTGCTATTCCTACACTTGGGTCCTGATCATAATTGCTGAATGACATTGCTATCAATCACAGGGCCATGTTCTACACAGCAGCCTTATTAAATTTTACTTTTGTTGGTGGTTGGGTGTTGCAGTACAGGTTATTTGAAAAATAGGATCCAATCTCTGCAAGCACTCCCAAACAAGAGTATATTGATATTAAGGGGAAAAAAAGGCCAAAAATAAAGCTGAAATAAAAGCTTGATTGGAAAACATGGTTTAGCCTAAGTCAAAGCAAATGTCTTATCTCCTGTTGTAAAATGAATGTAGTCCTTTGAGTTGATATGTTGTTATACCTAAAAAAAGATGATAAATACCAAGAATTTTCCTAGCAATTTTCAAACCTTGTCCAGTTTGTCAACTTCAAAATGCAGAAAAATAAGGGGCAAAACCACACAGAATTTATCACAATGAAAGTGAAAATAAAGCAATAAAATTTTTACTCTTCTTTTGTCTAAAAAATGTAATAATGGCGTAGAACAATAGGAAAAACTTATTCATCTCTGGGTCGGTTTTTTTTATATGTTTTAGGCATTATACAAAGAAAGGGATTTGTCTATACATGAAATGTTCTAGAGAGGATTATTAATATACTACATTGTAGCAGCTGGAACTGTCTTCTAAAACCACAAGCTATGACCAAGCCTATACTAATTAAGGAGGATTTGGCAGAAAGATGTACGCCTACTTTGAACTCAATCCAGTCTTTGAGATATTACATGCATGAGGAAACAGATTCAGTTGCAGCATTTATGAGTAATTTGAGTTAATCAGTAAGCTCATACTATTTACCAGGCTGCATCCAACAAGTTTATTTCAAGCAGTTATATGTAGCTCAAGCAGGGCATCGATGAGACAATATCAAATAATTCCTAGAGCTACATAGGAGTCAATACATATAGAATAAGAAGACTAATGTCTTTGAGATTCATAGAAACAGAAAATCCTGAGAGTTTTAGCTATCACTTTAAGATCAAGTTTCAATAACAGAAAGTATTTTTTTTCTTTGCCAAAATTCACTTTAGGCCCTATTTAGAGGGCAACATTTTTAAGAAATGTAGTATTTGAACAAGGACATATAAAAAATGTAAGAAAAGAAGAAACCTGTTTTATAATATCAAAATAATTAGGAATATAGATGTTTAAGAATGTGATTATAATTTTAAATGAATTTTAATAATTTCACTAGGAAACAACTGGAAGTGATTTCCTGTTTTCTTGAAAGGAATCTGAACATTTTAGTGGCTGGAAGCAATTTTTCAAAGCTTTTTTTTTTAAATAATAGAATGTACCTAACATTCTGTCAGATTGTACTGTCTTTGAACTATGGCACTGTAGATTGCTCTGAATTAAGCACAAAGTTCAAATAAACTTTTGCACAATAGCTATATGCGAAGTGGTTTAAATGAATGGCCAAAAATCACATAATGGCATTTTCAACTTATTCTAGTTGAAGAAAAAAATAAGTCTATTAGCCTTACTTTCTTAGAATAAGAGGACCACATTGCCTTCACTGTTTGAATCTTACAACTATGTATTAAAGAAAAAAAAAACATTGTAAAATATATGTCACTTTTGAGCTCCAACTATTACATTCAAAACAATAATGCATACCATGGGGCAAAGACAATGGTTTCTAAAGTCACCAATCCAATGCTAATATTAGAGTTCACAGTAAAAATAAACATCATATCATAAAATAATGAGTACCTGAAAAGTCATGTAATTTTTTATATTCAAAGAAATTTAATCATATTTTAAATTTACCAAAGAGGTATATTATTGCAAATGAAAAGTGAGTTACTTTCCAAAGTGGAGAACTTTGTTTTAAATTATTCACCTGAACTTAAATTAACATTTTGAAAAGCTGATTTTTATATGCAGAATATTCTAGGAAAAGAAAAAACAGATTTCAAGTTCTAAACAAGATAAAATAGACATATTTCTCAGTAATTTTATGTTAAATATAGCTAAAAATATAAAAGCACAGAGAAAAGTGTAAAGGAGATAGCAGATTAGATAACCTTGTTCCTAAGAAACTACATGGCAGTGTATTCCCAGGAATTCAATCTAAAAACAGTAGTCAAAAAAAATGAAAATAAACTTAGAAAAATCTCAAAGTAAAGCCTGTATTATAGACTCAATGGTCCAGAAAAGTAAAAGCATCGAAAGACAGAATATTTTAAAATAATGATTGTCCTACTCCAGCCACTACCATGGGAGAAACCATTCAGCAAAAGTTCAGAACTAAGAGGAAACATCCCCTTCTGTCTACAGCAGTAAGGAGAGGCCTCCTTCATTTACCATGGGGCAGTATGGAGGACAGTCATCACAGCAATCCAGGAATTGCATCAGTGCTCACTAGTAGCATCCCTATCCCCCTGCACTCTGTCATGTCAACACAGCATATGAGTCAATGGACTTCCACACCACTAAGCTGTTCAGAATGCAGCCCACTGTTGCCCTGTAAGGTAATGTGGGAGAGTGTGTGGGAAGGTGGCATTTTACCCCTTTCCAAGAATGAAGGCATAAGTTTTTTTTTATGTTTTTACTTCAATTTATCATAATTAAACAATTAGAACTCAAAGAAACAAAAAAGAAGGGAAATTTTAACATGTGATCAAATATGACTTCCAATAAATTGTTTTACCCACAGAAACATGGTTGGTACAATAAAATGGAGGACAGAAGCGAATCCAGCCATAGATATTCAAATAGTTTTGACAAGAACACCAAGTCAGAATGGAGAAATAGTAGCTCCTTCAAAAAATGATACCAGGAAATACTGTTTTCCAAATCCAAAATAATTCAATTATGCAACAACCTTACACTACAAAAATCAACTCAAAATGGATTAGAGACTTAAACATAAAACTTGAAGCAATAAAATTCCCAGAAAATACTGTAGTGAACACTGGCTTTGGCAATGGTTTCTTGGCCATAACCCCAAAGCTTAGTACATACAATTAGAAAGAAATAAATGGGACTAGCTTAAATTAAAATCTTCTACATAATAAAGGAAGAAAGAAAATAAAACTACAACTTACAAGTTGAGAAAAATATTTGCAAATCACACATCTGGAAAGGTGTTAATATCAACTATACAAGCAATTAATATAAACCCAATAATAGTAAAACTACTAAAAATAGGGCCTAAAACATAGTATAAAAAAGACATAAAAATTGTTAACAGAATATATGGAAAGGTGTTCAGCATTATCAGTTACCAGAAAAACGGAAATGCAAGCTACCATTGTACTTGACCGTACAGCTCAAATATCAAGATGACAATCTTTTTTTATTGTATTTAGTACAGCGTCTGCAGGGTCTAACTACACAGATCAGACTCACTGTGATCCTTCCTGTTTTTCAGCCTCTCAGGCTCTGGGATTACAGGTGCATGCCACCACACCCAGTCTCATTCACCTTCTCAGCATGACCCCGGGGGCTGGGCCAGCAGGCAGGCCAGAGGTCAAGTGCCCTTCAGTGCATCTGTCTAAGCACGCACTTTAATCTGATGAGCGATCTAGTGCCCTAAGATGACAAATGTTAAAGATAAGAAGAGACAAGACTCCCTACACTGGTGATGGGCGTGTAAATTAGGGTCACCATTTTAGGAAACAGTATGGAGGCTCCTGAACATTTTAAAGTTCTAACATAAGTTCCAACAATTGCATTCTAAATAAATACAGGTGCAAAGAAAATCAAATCTCTATGCCTCACTGATATCTGCACTCTCTTGTAAATATAAGCATTACCCACAATGCCCATGATATTGTATGAACCTAAATTTTCTTCATCAGATGGATGGGATAAGAAACTGTGATACAAGTACATTGTGATGTTCTGCACAACTATAAAAAGAGAAGGAAATCCTGTTGTGTGAGATGATGTGGATGTATACAAAAGAAATTACGTGAAGTGAAAAAAGTCAGGCATCACCAAATACCATCTGATTTACTTATATATAAGGAACTCAAAACAGTTATTCTAATGCATTAACTTTACTTTGCTTTCCCATGGTACAACCGTTTTTCTAATCCTTAACTTAACACATTGAGAGCAACACTGCTTTATTTGGTACTAACCAAGTCCCACTTATAAAACATGATACTTCTGCAAATTCTTCCTGATGGCTTGCTATGCATTACAAGATCGCTTCCATCTCGCTCGAAGAAATATAATGTCACTCAGAGGCCAACAGAATTTGATGAGTTGTTGCTTGCTATGTGCCTCAGAGTGTGTCTTTCTTTGTTTTGAGTTTCCTCCTTTGCTGGTGCACATCCGTTTGTAGCCAGATTCAAGCAAATGCCTCAGTGCATCAAGAACTCTCTGTGTATGTTGCTGCCCTCCTCAGCTGTCCTACTGGCCAAGGCCTAGCAAGCATCTTTGCCTCCCAGAACTTAGTGCCCTCACCTTCACAATTCAGCAAGATGCCTTTGTGTTTTCTCCTCCTGGTGCGATGCATGGCAGCAAACTCTAGGCAGTAGACCAGATTGTTTTGGGTATTCCTCCACATGTTTTGCTTCTCTCAAGGACCAAAGTCCAGCAATACTTACTGCTCATTGTAGATAACAAAATTAAAATGGCATACTTTATTAATTTCTGTCTTTTGAATTGTTTGTAGCAGAAGAGCAAGTCTCCTATAAGTTAGTCTTTCTGACGAAGAGATAAACTGTCAATTTTTCTTTTTCATGACCATGAATGGATAATGGATCAAGGAGTATATGAACAAACCAGCAGGCAGAAAAGTGAAATATAAATAAATATGCTTAGAAATTCTAGAAAAAATTGCAATCAAGGAAAAATAAGAAATATTTATGAACATGCAAGAAATTAATAAAAAGAATTATCCACAATGAGTGTAATCATGTGCACACCAAACATGTAATAATAAAATAATTTTTGAATTAGTAAATAATTTATGTCCTCAGTTATGTTGGAAAGGATATTGTAAAAACAAAATGATATCAAGAGGGGACTCTCAAGGAGTTAAAATTATGACTTTTATGATTAACTACCGAGACAATCTGAAAAAAAAGAATACTAAAAAATAAAGAACAGGCATACCTAGTGCTTAATATGTTTACAATTTTAGAAAGAGAAGTTATGGAAAATCAAAAGGATGAAACTACCTAAGAATTAGCATGACACAGGCGCAAAGTCTTCAATAGTTCATGGAAAACAAACAAAACTTTAGAAAATCTATGCACTCAGCCAGGCCTGGTGGCACATACTTGTAATTCCAGCCCTCGGGTGGCTGAAGCAGGTGGATTGACATGATTTGGAGGCCAGCCTTGGCTACACAGTGATTCCAAGATCAGCCTAAAATATAAAGCAAGATCCTGCTTCAAGAAAACTAAATAAATAAATAACCTATGCATTCCTTTACACTATAATAAATATCCACAACTTTAATCATATGTTTTTCATTTAAGACAAATGTCTAAGTATTGTGGGAAATATATTTGACTCTAAATTT
>NDGM010906477.1:0-10023 GCA_002564305.1 Octomys mimax
TTTTCTCCATTCATCTGTAACTAAACAGCTATATTGATCCCATATTTTAGCTATTGTGAATTATGCTACAAAAAACATAGAATGCTGATTTGCCCATAATTTATTGAATTATATGGTGTTTATGTGTGTGTGCTTGAAATTTTTAACAGTCTAGGCATTCATACTCTCTCAGAGAAGTAATTATCAAAGATTTTCTTTGATTCTGCATCATTCCAATTTTAGTATATGTGCTGGCAAGGCCCACACGATTTCCTCCTATTCTGTAGGTAGCTTTTCTATACTGTTGTTTCCTTTTCTGTGCAGGATATTTTCAATTGGTATAATCCATTTCTAGACTCATACTATTATTTCTGATACAATTGGAGTCCTTTGCAAGAGATCTTTGCCTATAAATATGACTTTAAGTGTTTCCTCCATGTTTTATTCTAGTAGTTTCAAAGTTTTAGGTCTTTGATCCTTTTTTCAGTTGGTTTTTGTACAAGAGAAGAGGCAGAAGTTTAGTTTTAATTTTCTACATATAAATATCCAGTCTTTCCAGCACTGTTTGAGAAAAAGATGTTTTTTCTAATAGTAGATTTTAGTCCCTTTGTCAGGACCAGACAGCTGTAACTGCATGGATTTGTTTTCATGCCTTCTGTTTCAATGGTTATGTGTCTATTTTGTGCCAGTACTATGCAGCTCTTGTTATTACAGCTTTGCAATATAATTCAAAATCAGATATTATGATGCCTCTAGGCTGGTTTTGCTGCTTTGCATATCTTTGAGTTTCCAGGTCTTTTTTTTTTCTGTGTAAATTTTACTATTGTCTTTCTAATTCTGTGAAAACTATCTTTAGAATTTTTATAGGGATCACACTGGATCCGTGGATCAGTTTTGGTAATGTGATAATTTTGGCAATATTGGTTCTGCAATTAGAGGGCTTTCCATTTACTTCTGTCTTATTCAAAATGATCATTTAATCTGCAAATAGAGATAATTTGAATTTCTAGTTAGCTATTTATAATTATTTTCTTGTTTCTCTTACTTAATTTCTCTGTTATTTCAAGTGCTATATTGAATACAAGTGTTGGGTATATACATTCTTGTCCTATACTTGACTAGAAGAAATGCTTTCAGGCTTATCCTGTTCAGTGTGATGTTGGCTATGGGTTTGATGCATACAGATGATATTGGCCTCAATGGATGAGTTTGAAAAAATGTTCATTTCCTTTTCATTCATTGGAATAATTTGAGCATTGATGTTTGTTCTTTTTTAAAGGCCTGATAAAATTCAGCCATGTATCTCTGTGGTCCCGGGCTATCCCTTGTTGGGAAATGTATTGCTTCAACCTTATGGTTTACATTTTATCTGTTTAGAGTTTTGATATTCTCCTTGTTCAGTTTGGTAGGTCATGTTCCTAAAAATTTATTCATTTCTTCTGATTTTTCCAATTTATGAGAATATAGATCTTCAAACACATCTTTCGTGATCCTCTGAATTTTAGCAATGTCTGTTGTAACATGCCCCTCTACTTCTCTGATTATACTGACTTGGGTCTTCATTTGTGTTTTATTTTGTTTTGCTTTGCTTTTCATTAGTTTGGAAAGATTTTATTAAACTTATTAACAGACTTGATTCAGTGTCTTTAAAATATGTGATAAAAATATAGTGAATGGTCCTTCTGGGAGACATCTAAAAAGAAAGGCAGGCTCATAAAAGCATTATGCATCCTCATGCACCTAATTCCCTGGATCTGGCACCCGGTGACTTATGGCTTTTAGTCAAAGTCAAAATAAATATGAAAACTAAACTTTTTAATTGATTCAGGACATCAAGGGAGCCATTATAGCTCAACTGGCTCAACTAAAGGCATTTACAAAAGAGGGTTTTCTGCTGGATGTGGCAGTACATAACTGTAATCCTAGCACTCAGGAGGCTGAGGCAGAAGGATCATTATGAGTTTGAGACTAGCCTGGGCTATGAAGCAAGCTCAAGACCAGCCTGAACTACACTGCAAGACCATTTCAAAGAGACCAAAATAATAAAAAATAAAAATTAAAAAAAAGAAACAGAAAAAAGGGGGAGGGGAGCTTCCGAAACTGTATCAGAAAGTAGCAAACAACAAGATAAGTGCATTTGATATGAAAGTAGATATTCTGAGGGATATTGATGGCAGGATGGGTAGGTACTCTCCACTTCTTTTATTTTAGTGTCATTGTTATTCTTTTTTTCTATGTTTATTTCTTGTCTGCTTATTTTACATTTTAATCTCCTCGGGTCATAGTATAGTAGAGGTCTCTTTGGCCAGTATTCTATTCTATTATGGAAGCTTAAGACTCAAAATTTGGTTGATTCTTAAATCATGTATCAATTTAAATTTTGAATGCTCTAGTTGCATCACTCTAATACAATAATTTTCTGTTTGTGTTTTAAATCTTTGCTTAACATTGGATTATTTTAACAACATATACTTCTATCCTTATTTTTTATGACTCATTTTTGGAATCGTACTCCTTTTTTCCTACTTCTGTTGATCATACTTGATAATTAAAAATTATATGTAAAGTTTTATGATGTGATGATTTAATCTATGTATGCATAATGAAATGATCACCACCATCAAGCTAATTAACATAGTGCTCTCTTGACATACTGAACAACGTTTTGGTTGTTTGTTCAACATATGAAAACTCATAGTCAATTGTCTTAGCAAATTTAAAATAAATAATACAATATTACTAATATAGCACCCATGTGTCACATGAGATCTATCCATTCCACATAACCAACACTTTGTATCCTTTGAGCAGCCTCCTGTATTGTTTATTAGGCTTTGACATTTTATATAACATTGATGAAGACACTTCACACATGTAAATAAATATATAATTATGTGCCCTAACGCTATAAATATCATATTACATGTTAATCTTAAGAAATACAATATAGTGAGCAAGCAAAAGTAATGCTAGGTTGCTTTGTGGAGAAGAAGAATAAAACAGCAAGAATGGGTTATAACTTTGCAAGTCAAATAATGATGTTCTTTTCTTTGTTGTTAACTTCATTGATCTACCCGTTATGCTGCTTTCCTACCAAGAAGTTGTGAGGAAAAGAACACTTGTGTAGCTATTTAGAAGATTAATAAAGTATAGCTTGTTATTTGTAATTAGGATCCTTGTTGGCCTTCAGTTCTGTTTAGGGAGCTTGAACTATTCAACAAGCATGAATGACTCTATTAGAATATTTAATAAAGATACACTGAGGATGCATATATTTGCCTTCTTCTTGACAACAGATGCCATTTATCTTGGAAATAATAGATTTGTACAAAAGGAAGACAAGGATTCTTTTGATAAGAAAGTTAAGTTTGTGATAGTTAAAACCTTCGTGGGGACATGTACAACTTTTTTTGGCTGTAATTTCATCCGATACTTTTATCAAGCAAAGCCATCTAAAATATATTGTACATTAGCAATATGTACAAACGGTAGTATTGTGAAACACTAAGACATTGAGAATGACAAATGTATATCATACTACATTAAAAAACAAATATGATAATAAATGAGAGAGGCTACTTGTTGATCTCTAGATTATACGATTTCAACATATTTTATAAGAAGACTTAAAATGAATACTATCATTGGATACAAGAACCAAGGATCTTGGCTTAGTGACAAATATGCTTTCTCATGAAAAACTACTACTCTAATCCAACCTTTCTGAAAATTTGAAAAATTTTATGTTCAAGAACTTCTGAAGTCAATACATATTAATGAAAAAAGACCTCTATAGACTGTACTAGATTTCAGCTATCTTTTTTCCTTTTTCTTTTTTTGAGACAAGAGATTGCTATGAAATGTAGGCTGGGCTTCAGCTCACTTATGTATCCCAGGCTAGCCTTGAACTCATAGCTCTCCTCTTGCCTTAGTCCTCCAAGTGCTGGGTCTACAGACATGCATCATCATGCTGGGTGATTGTTGTCTTTATAGCAGATATAAAAGCAAAGTTTGGCTTGCTAGGGAATGCAATAGTCAGGGTAATTAGATTCTTATCTCAGGATATATTGTATTTTGAATCTCTTTTTTATTTTTCCTGAATTAGTGTTTAAGCTTTGCTGAACACAAACTTTCCTGGTCCTTTATACAAATGCATCAATTTATCTTCATCACAGCCAGAACTGGCGAGGTTGCTCTTCAATAAGTGGGAATGGAAAGTTCCCCCTCTTTGTTGATATATTCTTTTTGGTTTGTTATATTAAGACTATTTAGTATTAGAGATAAATGCAAAAAATGTCCTCCACAAAATTGAAAACACTGAAAAACCAACAAGCGAGCTGAAAATAAATAATTAAGGCCAGATTATTTACTACCCTATTGCTATCTGTAGATTTTTATTTTTTAGGCTTACTGAAATAATATGTAACTTTTTCTGGAAAAATTTCATGCTAAAAATCTCATACTGTTGTACTATGCTGTGGATAACAAACTTAATTAGTGAAAGATTCCAAAAGAGAAGGAGAAACCCAGGGGTTAAGAGCTAAACGTTATCCAGAAAATCCTCCTAAATGAAGACATTATGAAGACATTATATCTGTTGCCAAACATAAGTGTTGGGATTTGATTTGATTTGATGAAAGTTTTAAATACATTTGGATCAACTACTAAAAGCTTATGTGATGCCCACAGGCGGCACTCAAAACTGCAGTCAGAAGTGAGCCTGAGCTTCAGGCTCTATATATCTCCTGCTGTCTGGAAAGTCTTCAGTTATCAGCTCTACCAAGACCCTGAGGAACAAGTGACCTTTAACTTCCTGATGAGGGAGGTTTATCAAAGGCACTAGGCATACAACCAACACCTGACAAGCAAAAGAAGATGCCAACTGCAACAAAGCTATCTCAAAGAACTTTTGAATGTTGTACCATATCTATTCAATGTAATAGAGTACTCTGATTTATCTTCAGAACATACACATCTTTTAGATTTTATAATGAAGTGGTATTGATAATACTGAATGAAAAAATTATATTAGACATAGAAACTATGAAAAAATGAAACCAGGATTTAATTCCTTATTATATTTTAATCATATTAGTATTAGAAATTGAACTCTGGCTTTTTTTTTTATCTGTAAAGGAGTTTGTGACTTACCTGCTTATCAGAAGATGATGTGATGGGAGAATTAATGTGGACACACTCAAGTCTGGGCTTCTGATTAAAATTATCAGGTAAAAAAATTTATATTTCTTTCCTGTCTTATAATAATTTAGATATAAACAAAGAAAGAAACAAAACCTCAAACAGAATTTTAACAAAATACTCTGAAATCTGTTTTGAGAAAGAACATATTTCAAGTGATAAATTTTGACAAACATGTGTTTAAAATCCTGATAGTCTTAAAAATCCACTCCATTAGTCCTTCCTTTAATTACAATTTTTTAAATTGTGAATTTTAAAATTAGAAATATGAGAGTGGTCAGTGGGAAAATGAGAAAATTCCAGTGAAAAAAAATCACTACATTAAAATAGAAAAATAACACAAGTAAAGTTGATAACATCACTGAGTGAAAAAAAGATCACAATAAATAAAAATGACAAGTAAAGCAGGACAACTACTGTTAACAACTATAAAGTTTGCAGTCACATGGTTAGCTGAGGTGACCCCTGAACATCAAATCCAAGAATAGATTCCCCCCCACTAAAAAAATGTACATAGGTTTTGTGATTCCACTCAGATTTCTTTGCTAAATACATTTGAGATGCTAAAATTAACTGCTGGATGGGGGGTTGTTGATTATAGGGTACATTAGACAGAACACCTGACACCTACAACTTTAGGGGAGGAAAGCTGTGCTTGGCTCATGGTTCAGGGGGTTCAGTCCATGGTTATATGACTCCAAAACAGAAACATCATGGTGAGAGGTGCCCTGGAGGAAATCTGTTCACTTCGTATCAGCCAGGAAGATAAAAGAGAGAAATCAGGAGCTGGGAAGAAAGTGACACTCTCCCAGAGGCCAGCTCCTGGTAACGTCTCTTCCTATCAGACCCTATCCTCAAAGCACATGTGACATTTAGCTCATAATGTCACATAAGTGACATTAGTATGTCACCTTCAGAAGCTTCTCTTCAGGACACAAGAGACTTCTGGAGAACATTCTAGATCTAAACCATAACTTGCTCCTGGCCCCCCAGATCCATATCCATCTCATTATGTAAATTATGTTTAATCCCAACCCTAAGAGTTACCAGCGACTCAACAATTTCTGCAAGGCTAAAAATTCCAAGATTTTTGTGAGACTTTAAGAAAATCCTTACCTATGAATCTCTATAAAAATGAAAAGTGAGATTTACAATGGTAAGGTACAATCACACAGGGTAAATATTCTCATTCTAGAAATGGTATGGTAGAAAAGAATCAGATCAAAATAAGACAAAAATCCAGCAGTGCATTTATTAAGTCCTGTAGCACCATATCTGGGTTCAGGAGCACATGATGGTAAGAGATGAGTTCCAGAGGGCATCAGCCTCCCAGCACATATGGTGCTGCTTGTTGCAGCCCACATGGCTTCTCCTTCAGCCTTACTCTTGGCTTGGAGCTTTCCTGAGCAAACATTCCACATTCCTGCCACTTTTGACTTTCTGGGGTCTTCATGCACCTTGGGAATTATTTGCATAGCTTTGTGCACTGACCTCTCAGGAATTCTTTCTTTGGCTCTCGGGTTTCCTTTGAAATCTGGGTAAGAGCCTGTAGGAATCCTATAGATTTGCATTCTTCATGCCAGTAAACCCATTCTGAATGCTGGTAAACCTCATACTTATTCCATCAATGTCTGCCACCAGTGTGGTTTGTAATTAGCTTCCCTAGGACAATGGCAGCGGTACCTTCCAGTTACCTGGATAACTGATGAATCCTGGAAAAATAACTCCCTAGAAGGCTCTTCCTGAGCAGGGATCTCAGGCGCTCACTTCTCAAATGAAGGGCTTCACATCTTGAAGCCTGTGATGGACAAGCTCTTACTGATTTTTGCAATACTGTCAAGGAATCTTTCTTCTTGATTCTGTACAAAGTACTTGTTTCTTTTTCAGTATTGATATTATCTTTAATAATGAAACTTCTTTTGGGCCCAAATTTACATGATTTCTTTTCGGGAAAAAAATTGGTTTTCAAAATTTTCTGCTTTGCCTTTTGCTCCTGGTGCTGACTATAAAGTTACCATAAGCATCCAGCAGTGCCTTGCCACAGCCTGAATGTTGAGCTGTCTTTACATTTCTTCTGCCAATTTAGTAAATTCAACATACTTAATTCCAATCTACTCCAAAGTCCCAAGATAAGGGCCAAATATAGACAACTCTTCTGTTAGAGCACATCAAACAGCAGAGTCCTTTTCCATAACTGAGATCTCCGGAGTCTGACCTTTATAGTTACAGTTTTGCAGCCTTTTGACTAAGATCACGTGACTTTTAATGTGTGTTTCTTTCAAAATTCTTTCTTCTGACCTCTTACCATAATCACCCATTAGGCACTTCTTAGTCTAAGGGTCTTCCAGTCTACATCGCTAAACATTCCAAACAGTTCCAAAGTCTTGGTGCTTGGAACTAACAGTTTCATATAAACAGCAGCGGTTATAGGAATTACCCCAGGTACACCTTTCTGTGTTGAGATCTGCAAAAAATATAGTGTTTAAGATATCAGGTCATGTGTTCAATAGAAAAGTGGAACATCATACATCACAGAGAGGGTTCCTACAGTTCACATTTTCTTGTATTTCTTTTTTTGTATAATTATATTTTCCATATATATTTTTACATATATTTTATGTGCTGCTTCTACCATTAATACTGAGTTAACCATTCTATGAAACAGTACTAGTTATTTTAATGTCTCTATATCATTCAATCAAATACAAAGGTTTCAAATTAGGGTTATTTTCAGTGTGTATTTCTTTAGTAAATAACAAAATTTTTGTAATGTTTTCTCTAAATTCCTAATAACTTGAGAAATTTAGATTATATAAATATTTTATATCTCTGAAATAGAAAATATTCTTTTTCCTTTTTTATAAATTCTTTTACAATGTAAAATTTAGTTTAAAAACAAGTAAGACCTATAAAATACAGAAATGTATGTAGTTTTTTTAGAAATGACCATAAATAATAAACAAAGTTTATTTATTGCAATGGAAAGAAATTTGAATGAAAGACCTTTTGTATAATTTCAAGTTAATTATCTTCAGATAAATGCATCCACAATCCATTATAAAAGGGTTTACTTTGTTATTTTACAATTTTTAATTTTTTTTCTAGAAAGCTTTATGGTCATTCATAGTCCTACTAGAAATATCCAAGGGTATATGGACAGAGTTCTCATCAAAAATGAAAAAAATAATGTATCTAATATTTTTCTTCAGAATTCTATCATTATGGCTAAAAACCTGATACACTCAAGAAATATTCTAGCATAGATAAGCAATAAGAAAAAGGTAAGGTGGATAACCAAAATTAAATAGAATATATAGAATATACTGATTTATAGAATTTTAGCAATATAAGATCAACAGACTTTCAAAGAGGATCAAGTCTGAAAGTATATTCTTGAGCATTTTTGCCTAAAACCTTAGCAATTATAATTCCAAATACAGTTTAAAATTAATAATTTAGGGCAGCAGAGAGCTCAGCAGACTAAGGCACCTGCTCAGGGACTAAGGTTCGATTCCTGGTACTGCATGCCCCCCCCCCCCGCCCCAACTGGGCAAGCTGAGAAGGCCCCTGAGTTCGGGCATGGTGGCACATGCCTGCAATCCCAACACCGGGCAGGCTGAAAACAGGAGGGTCAGTATGAGTCTGAGCTGCATAGTGAGACCCTGTACCAAACAAATAAAATATTAAAAAAACCCTGTAAAATTAAGAACTTTTCTAGAGAATGTTGTTAATATTTGTTTATATTTCTACCCAAATCCCATATGATGAGGGTATGAAGATTTCCCTTGGGACTAAGATACTGCTCTGTTAAATTAAAACACTTCCTGCTCATGCAAAACTGTCTCTAGATAAATGATTACTCGCAGTTCACTTTGTGAACTGAAGTTTCCTGAGGTCACCCGTTTTGTCACGGTTTGCCAGATGTCTCCTATGTATTACTTACAGCCATAGCAATGCTCTACTGTCTTTGTGCAAGGCCTTTACCTCTGGACCATGCTAGGACAACGAGAGATACTAAATAACTACCATTTATCTATTATTATTATGATGTTGTAGGTTGAACGGAGCACCTGGTGCATTCTAGGCACATGCCAAGCTACATGCCTTATCCAGGACTACTGCTTCCCACGACAGGAATGTCTTTGTAATCACAGCAGCAATATGTATGCTGCACTTTTTCCAAGATATTAAATGTCCTCACTATCTCATAGAATCTAGCATTTTCATGCCTGATTACATTACTTGTCTTCTCACTTTGATTTCATTTACCAAAATCCTAACATGGTAGGTAATTACTAAGGGAAATATATTAATTGATTTCTTCAAAAGAGGCTATGGTAGTTTTGAATGTGTTTCATTAATTTTCTTACTGTCTTCCTATATCTTTCCATAAATGTAGCCAAATGTTTGACATCATCGTTTACCTATGAAAGTTTCAAATATATTTTACACATTCATACTAAAACTTCATTACCTGATCACAAAATTAAATTTGTGGAAATTACATATTTAATGCCCTTTCCAAATATTTCTTCCTCCCTACAAAATTCAGGCATCTTTTTTGCTTATTTTCTAGTTAGTGTCCCCAAAATATATTTCACAAATTTATGAAAAATCTCTATGCTCACATATCAATAATATTATAAATTACAACTAATTGGACTTGTTCGTTCACTATTTTCAACCTACTCATGGAGATTTAGTATTGATGCTGTAGGTGGAAAAAGAATTTATCTCAGTGTCTCATGGAAATTGATTTAACTAATAAGAACTCACTTATTCTTTTTTAAACTTTTTTTAACATTTATTTATTTATTTAGAGAGACAGAGAGAGAGAGAGAGAGA
>NDGM010907022.1:0-13019 GCA_002564305.1 Octomys mimax
AGGTTCCCCCAGGAGAGACACCCTTGGTGGAGGGATTCCCAGCCCAAGAAAACAGCGAGGAAGCCTACAGTAAGTGAGCTCAGCAAGGGCAGCAGGCAAAACTCCTTAAGCTGGTCAGCAGGCTACACAAATTGCCAAACACCCCTGTGGAGAGTGCTGAGCGGTTCCACAACCCGATGAGAAAAGGAAGAGAAAGGTCATTGGCGCCATCAAAGTAAAGAGCCAACCCCAGACTTTATGTAGAGCATTCACTAACCAGAGAGCTAGGCATGAACCTGAGGGAGCCCAACAGGGGACAGTTACCTGTGACACACGGCCTCCGGAGGACCTGTGGACCTTGCCGGCCACAGAGGGAGGAGGCTTGGGTCTGAAGGACTTCAGTGGCTCTGTTCTGTGTGCATTTGGGAGGTCTCAAAGGCCAGATCGAAGGCACCACTGGTGGGAAGTGGAAGGAAGAGTCCAGCTTGCTCTGCAAGCTTCCAAGAGTAGATCCGGGTGCTTCTGGTACCCCAAGAGTGAACCACTGGGCAGACAGGCAGGCAGCATGGGTAGCAGCCGGAGAAGGTGCTCAAACACATGTGCTTTCATACTTGGACACAAGTTGCTGGAGAAGAGACTTCAGCTCAGACGAGCAGAATGAAGATGTCAGTGATGAAAGAGAAGAACAAGTAGACAGCCTCCTGGCTCCTCTTTCCCAAAAGTTTGCCCTTGCTTGGAGTCCTCCCGGGTTTCCCCATGTGGTTGCTCCATTTGCAAATGGTCTGTGGGACCTCACCACCCATCCCACCTTAGTGCAGTGCCTGGGGTTGTCATTCTAGTCCTCACTGGTCAGGGCTCCTGAGAACAGGGTTCTGTGTGTCTGGCACAAGTGCGCTTAAACTGCACCAGTCTCCTACTCCGCAGCTCGGGCAGCAGTGTCCCAGAATATCAGTGCTATTATTACCATGCAGTAGCACACCATGGGGCTGAACTCATGCACCCGCACGTTACTGCCTGGAGCAGGCACAGAACAGCACTTGGCTCTGATCCACCACAGAAAGCTTCGTACCGGTGCTGGAGGGAGTGGATGTGACTCTAGCTACAAGCAGGGTAAGACACTGGAAAGGGTGCTGTCTGGCCCACGGTGGAGTTGTTGCAATTTCTTAGGCCCAGGTTTTATGCAAGCAGTGTCAGCGCAGGGAGACTGCCCTGTCCACATAGCGAGAGCTAAAATAGCAAGACAGGACAATTCCACTGGCTCAGTGACAGGAAAGAGGACATACTGAAAAGGTATGGACACAAGACTCAGTACACAATGCCCACGTTCTAGCTGCAGGATCCACCAACAATTTGCTATTGATTTCTTCCTCAAATATCAGTTCATACAGTAGTAAGTAGGCTCCTTGATGCTAATATGATTTGCCTTTTGTTTGTTTGTTTGTCTTGGTTTTGGTACTTGGGATTGATCCCAAGGTCTTCCCACTGAGCTACATCTTCAGCCCCTTTTTATTTTTGACAGGCTCTCTCTCTCAGAGGCTAACTTGCCCAGGCGGGACTCGAACTTTCGATCCTCCTGCCTTAGCCCTCCCAGAATGTTAGGGTTACAGGTGTGTGCCACCACACTCAGCTCACCATTTGCCTTTATATTCCTTCCAAAGCATCCCCCTCCCCATGTGGCTGGCGGTGAGGCTGAAGGAGCTACCAGATGTCCCTGCCCAGTGGCTGCAGAAACTGCTGGCTACTGGCTGCCTCTCACTGCTCCATCCCCCAGGGGACAGCTTAGCAAGCCCCAGGACAGGGGGGCATTTCCCTTTCTTTAACAAAGGAAATGAAACAGAGAGAAGCAATTTTGAGGAGCCGTTCACCTCCGCTCCATGTCTATCATCACACAGAACTGGCTGGCAAAGTATCATAATCCACATCATGATATAATGGTCACACGCCCGAACCCACACTGCTGCTGGGTCTCCAGCTGGCAACACTGCATGACTCCAGCACATCTGCCTAGAAGTCTCTGCACCCCACACTTTTAGCTCTGCACTCCTGAAACTAGAAAGTCAAGAGAGAACCTACCAGCAGGACTTAAGTACTAATAATTGTACCATTTTGAGTAAAGAGAAACTGAGAATACTTCCTGAAATACAAGTATTCTAGGAAGAATTACTTTGTACTGCCCAGACTTTAGAGTTAGAATCAGGGTTATAACCTGGGTTCGATTTAAAGGGAATCCACCCTTTAAATTTAAAGAGCTTTTTTTAATCTTTCATCTGACATAAATTGCCAAAATGAAACTTTTCTAGAAGTAAAGAACATCTTTCTTTATCTGAAGGGGCAGGAAAGATAATGACATCATTTAAACAAAAACTAAATATGGGGAAAGCCGGGAGAGGCAGTGGGTCGCAGGCAGTAGGGAGGAACAGGGAACTCCCCACTCCTAGGAGGCGGACGCCAGCAGAAAGGGAGCAGGGAGCAGAGCCAGTGCCTCCGCTGGCTTACACCTCAGCTGGAATCCCAGAAAACAAATGAGTGAACCTGGAAGGCATCAGAGTGTTGAGCCTGCTCCGCCAGCAGGAACAGAGAGGGAAGCAACCTGGCAGACTCCAGTACAGCGATGGGCAAGGGCAAGGTGCCCAGAGCCTTAGCAGTCAGAATTTGTGTCAGGTGTGCCCATGCATGGAGACATAGGAGGAGAAGAGACCCCCTCTCTCAGCAGAGTCTATAAAACTTGGGGGAGGGCGTGGGGGGGGGTCACTCAACTTGGGAGAGCGCATGGGCAAGAGAAGGATGTGGTCACCTTCAGAACTGCAAAGCAAAGTACAAGTTTGGAACTCCCCTTCCTCGCTACCACCCCACCACCCAGCTCCAAGAAAGCGCAAGGACCTTAGGGTCCCCCAGCCCACTGCCTCCCTGCAGGTTCTGGCTCATGTGCCAAAGCAGTCCATCCACCATTCAGCCAGGTAGTGGCTGTTTATTCCAAAGATGTTTGTTGAACATCAGAGACGTTAAGCGGCAAAGCTGTGGCGCCAGAGAAGGAAGACCCACGGCAAGGGCAAGTCCAGACCTCTGTCCAGAACTTAGAGGTGCTACAGGACACCAGAGAAAGCAATCAGCAGATACAAGGAGAACACAGTGATGAACAAAAGCCCAAATTATTTCTGTCTCAGGAGTCCACAGAACTCATCTGCCCCAGCTGTCTTCGCCGTCCTGTGCTTGAGCCAACAGCAAGCTTTCCTGGTTTGGACTGTGGTTCCTGGTTCCTCCTGTGGAGAGAGCACAGAGATCAGAGTGGAGATTGGAAACAAGTAATACGGGCCCTGGGGCTTTGAAAAGAGAATACGAGTTTTTTCCAGGCTATGAAATAGAAAGTTCTAGGCAAAGAGGACAAAAGATGGAAACTAAAAGAGGCAAAACCAGCCTAGGATTCTAAGGAAGTTTGTCTGGGGAGGCTGGAGCATGGTATGTGGACAAGAGGAACAGAGACAGAGCAAGAGTGGGCAGACCCTAGCGGGCCACAATGAGGACCTGGGCTTCCCCTGCAGGCTACGGTGTGCAGGGGAGGCTGCCCCTAAGGGGCACCGTGGCCAGCCCAAGCTTTCGCGAAGACTGCTCCGCAGCAGGGTGATGGAGCCAGCACTGCTGTGAACAGGAAGTCACGCGGGAATCCAGGGCCAAGACGGGAGGCCTGGAGAGAAGCAGGCAGTGGCCCTGGAGCAGAAGGCTGGGGCTGCTGGCCGAGCATCTGGGGCAGCTCCAAGATGGTGCCCTGAGAACGGAAATGTGTTCATTTTCTGTTCATGCATGGCCACATCGCATCCGCACCAATTACACAAACCTATGATTTCACAGTCTCTGTGGGGCTGGAGTCCCAGCATAGCTGCACTTGGGGCCTCTCGAGACCACGAGCAGAGGTGTTATCAGGTGGCTTGACCAGGAAGCGCCACCTCCCCACACTGGGGGCTGCTGGCAGCAGTCTGTTCCTTACAGCTGTGAAACAGCACATGGATGGCTCTCTGGCCGCTGCCCAGAGGTCACCCTCAGCTTCCAGAGCCCACCCACATTTCTTTCCAAGTGGGGACCCCACATGGCCACTTGATTCCTCATAGCCAGCAGGAAGAAAGCAACGCCAGAAGGACTCACGCTACAGCCTTCATCTCATCGCGCATGCCCCACCACCCGGCAGTATTCTCTGGGTCAGAAGTGAGCCCTGGTCTCCACCCTCGGAGGAGGGGGGGCTGACACCAGAAACTACAATCCAAACCAGGGAGCCTTGCTGAGGGTGGAGGCACGGGAAGGCAGGGAGAGGGGAGGCAGGTGAGCTCTGACCTACATGCATGCTCAGCATCACTGGGCAGTGCAGGACTCCAGTTCTCAGTATCGAGGTCAAGGGTGAGGAGGGACATGGAGCCAATAGGCCTGAGGGCAGGAGAGCAAGTGGGGACTGGACAAGGCCACAAGAAGAGTGGGTGGCCGCCGCTGCTATCACTGAGAGGAGCCATGACCCCAGGCACTGTCCAGCCACAGACAGAAAGTGTTTCCTGCCAAGAGTCCGGAGGTAGAGTAATCAATAATGCTACTGAAAAAGACCACATAGTGCATGATTCGATTGATATGAAATGTCCAGAAAATGCAGATCTATAAAAACAGAAAAGAGATTGGTGGTTTCCTGGGGCTGGGATGGGAATGGGGAAGGAATGCCTGAGTGCCAGAGATCTTCCAAGGTGGACAGAAGTGTCCGAAATTCAGATTGTTGGTAATGGTTATGCAGTTCTATAAATACACTAAATTTCGCTAACATGGAGTATACACTTAAAACGGATGTACTGCAGTGAGCTACTTATAGCTGAATACAGCTATTAAAAGCTACTGATGCTAGAAAACTCTGCCTGGCCAGTGAGATAGCTTAGCAGATTAAGTATCTGCTTAGTCAAGCCCAGGGGCCAGGGTTGATCCCTGGCACCACATGCCATGCCATCCCCACCCCTGGGAGTGTGGAGCCAGACACTGAGACCCAGCATGGTGGTATATACCTGTAATCTCAGGGCTGGAGAGGCTTAACACAGGAGGATCTCTACTAGTCTGAGCTGCGTAGTGAAACTCTGTACCAAATACATCAAAAAAAAAAAAGTTTAGCTGATAAGGAAGTTCAGGTGGGCACATGGTAGCCCCACAAATGGGCTGGATGACTGACACTTGATAAATGATAGTGGAAGTCCACCTTCCTCCACAGGAGTCTCTGACCCAATGAACAGTGCTGACAGCCACTCGAGGTACAGCACAAGGAAGACCGTGCAGCTCCCCTGTCCCAGAAAGTGACATGCTGGACAATGGCTCCTAGACAGAAGCAGCACACCCCTTCTACAAAGACTGATGAAGAACTTTCAGATGCCAGTGTGTCTCCGCCCCCAGATCAAGCGTGAGCCAGGGCAGAGTCCACAACGAGCCCCCTGCCAGGATACAGCTTCCCCAGTGGAAACCCATGCAGGCGTGTTGGCAGGGCCTGGGCCACCCTACCCAACAGGAGCACTTACTTGGTTCTGTGTTCTTGTTCTCTACACTGGAGAGCCAAGACTTCCCATATGGAAACCATGGTGGGCCCCAGACCATGCAAATGCTGAACCCAGCTGGTCCCTAATGAAATACCAGGAGCCTCCTTGCTGAGGTTGCCGGGGAACCACTGTCTCATCTCAAAGCTGAAAGGACCCCGAAAAACCAAGAACCCAGGGCCTTGAGGCTATAAACTTGATCTGTCTCCAACACCAAAGAAAAGACAGTAACCTGGAACAGCCAGGCTCACTACAGTAACCACCCAACAGTAGCATGTGGCACTCGTGTGGTGCATACTGTGCACCAGCAGCACCCTGCACTCTGTGTGTCTGTTTGCAATCCAGATCATTTCTTCTGCTGCTCATCTAACTCTAGAAAATAGTCACGATCCTGTTTTGCAGATGAGCTCCTGCCTGTGCATCTCTCCTGCTCCTAATCTCCACGTCCCCTGCCTATCCTTGCACACGGAGGCAAGGGCTTCCCTGCCTCCTCTGGATAACTTCTCCCATCTACCATCAGTCCTGCCTGGGGCCGCAATCAGCGCAGAGAACATTTAGATTAAGCTTTCTAACACAGTAAATGTTTTTGAAGTGCTCACCTCACCTGCTTCTATGATTAGATAAAAGTCAAAACAAGTTGCAAAGAAAAGTAAAGGTCATTTTACAGCGGCACAACCCAGCTAAGTATTTTAAGTACAGCCTGGAATTATGAATCCCAGCTGTGGATGATAGGGAGGTGGATAGAATTACACACTTAGGCCTAGAAGGAGCTTGGCCCAGCTAGCCCAAGCCCTCATTAGAGAGAAGAGAACGCCACAGCCCCGAGAAGGGGTGTGACCTGCCCAAGGTGAGTCGCAGGCGACAGGGAGGCAGCCAGGCAACCAGGGCCCTGTGCCCTGGCTGCCGCAGGTTGCTCTATGTCTGATTAACTCGTAGCTGAAGGCGGAGCTGCTTCGCAGACACCTGACAAAAGTTGTTTCCAACGAAGGGTTCTATTTAGTCCTTACACATGACCTGTGTATTTTCTCTCCTGGAATTTGATATCTCGGGAAACCTGCCAAGTACTATTCACTAGGGAGGGTGAGTATGTAAAATGGGAAAGGGAAAATCAGAGCAGGAAGTTGCTGGCAAACAGGATAAATTTCTCACCCTGCACTGGGGCTGGGGCCCCTGGATGTGGTGCGCAGCCCCCGACCTGCAAGCTTCAGGGTTTGCACAACCTGAGCCCAGCAGCTGGGGGAAAGGGGGGTGGGCTTGCTGGGGAGCCCCTGCCTGGCCCCTCAGAGGCGACTTCTCTCCCTACTCACACCTCTGAGCAAAGGTCCATGCCCACCCAACTGCTTGTCTCTCAGGTTATTTACCGTTGCTTTAGAAGCAAAATTTCCAAACCCATCAATCAGTAAACCTATGTCCAGAGAGATAACAATGGCAATTATCATTGACAGGGCTCTTTAATTTTTGCCAAAGGATGGCTTAATCTATTACGCTGTAATGGATCAGGATGGAGCCCACTTATCATTTCTGAAAACTACACGACACATATAAAATAACAGTCGGATGTGAGAGGCGGCCTCTGCCCTGATTTACAGCTTGCCTCTCTTCGTTCTCTCATGTATTCCCTCCTTTGTTCACTCCACAAACACTGCGTGCTGCACCTCTTGGATGCTGGGTATGAGGGAGCAGGTCGCCGTCACAACCCTCTCAGAGCTCCTGCAACCAAATTGTAACAAGGAGCTTGCTGGAAATGCAGCCTCTGTGCTCATTGCAGAAGTTGGGATTCAGGGCTACATATCTGGCCAAGTGTCACCAGGTCCTTGTGTCGCCTGGTGGTGCACAGGTTGTCATATGAGGAGCGCCAGGAAAGCTGCAGGGGTGCTGTCCAAAAGGGCGGAAGAGTGAGCCTGTGCATGGACACGACCCTAGAGAAAGGGACGGGCGGGCTCCAGCATCTGAGCCACTGAAGGACCGCTAAGTTGGCTGCTTGAGGGACGACAGTTAGGGACATGCTTGATTCAGACACCCCAGGAAATGTGGACCAAGGAAGCAGAGTGAGCAGGGGTTCAGAGTAAGGAGGCAAGAAACAATGTCAGCCTGGGCTTGCAGGCACCGAATGCCAGTGCTGGACTCCCGAGGGCCCTGAGGGGTAGACACGTTCGTCCCCGGTTGGTGTCTCCTGGTCAGAAGGACAGGAAGAGCAGAAAGAGAAGAGAGCAGAAACACTGCGTAAAATGGCCTCCCGCGTGCTGCCCGGCCAGCTCCTGAGTTCCCCTCTCAGGCTTTTCTGTCTGCTGCTGTCTTGAGCAAATATTCACATTAGAAAACAGAACCATCATAAAGTCATTTCTCCCACTGAGTGTATTTAGCACAGTCCAGCCCCAAACTTAAAGCCCAAAGAGACCATTAATTGAGCCTCTACACAGACCCCAGCAGGGCACAAGCCAGAAAGAGGCCGAGCACGGACCTCCTGAGGTCCCGAACCTCCCCCGCGCCAGTTAATTTATTCCACGTACAATCTTCTCCCAGTCTGCAGGGAATCTAGCTTCATGGAGGTCCTCTTAGCAGAGGATTTATCAAACCAGAGTGTATGCGTGGTATGAACATCAGATCCATTATCTAAGCTGTTGGTTTTAGTCGAAATGTCAAGAAATGATTTAGTATAAAATCCGTCACAAAAGCATTTATTAAAAAAATCTTTTGCTGCTCTTCGTCTCCAAACATTTACTACCCTGCATACAAATGTCAGCGGCACAGCCTAATATACTTCTTCATTTATTTACTGTTCATTCCTTCTGGATAAAAGCCAAAAATTATATCCCCCGTGCACTGCAGTGCTGTGCAGACTGGAGAACGTGCCTCATGGCCTGATGTCATCAAAGTCATCACCAGACTGGGGTCCCTTTTGACAGAAGTCCTCTACATGAAAGTCAAGCCTGTGGGGAGCAGAGTCCTCTCCCAGGAGAGTTTTGCAGGCACATAGCAGTACATCAATGTATTTACTAGGAATTTCCAGGGCAAATAAATAAACAAGAGCATGGTCATCAAATAAACCCAAGTAGGTCCAATGTGCTTTTGTCCAAATACAAAATGGATAAAAATACAATTAACCTATAATTTCTTTGCCTCCCTTCACAGACCCTCGGCCACTCCAGCAAGCTCACCTGCTGTTGACCAAATCCTCTAAATTAAGCCCGCTCCCTTGGAGTCACCGAATTCTGCTGTGAGGAAGGACTTTTTCATATACTGCTATGACCCCCCTCCCTCCTAATGAGAAAACAGCGAGAGCTCTGGAGAACTGGAGCAGTCTGTAGAGGTCACGCAGCTGGCTGGTGACAAGAACAGCCCTAGAACCTTGGATTCACAGTTTTAGGTTAGATGGATGTCATTTGGCCCGTCCGGAGGAGAGCAAGAGGGGATTCTAAGTGTAGAGAAAGCAGCCAAAATAAGCAAACAAATATAGGCCATGGAAACTCAGGGGGAAGCTTGGATTTCAGAACCTCGATCGTGAGCATCGAAAACTGTGTTTCACCCCCGAGTAACCCTCATCTGCTTTCTATCTTCCAAATCTACACCCGTCACGTCATCCTTACAACGGGTTATCGATGCCTTCGTTACAGGACCCTTGTACTCTAAGTTGGCAAGGCAAACACGCAGCTGTTAAACACAATCTGAAAATGAATGGATCACTAGCAGTATGCTTCAAGCTGAAGGAGACCGGGCAGGCTGTCCAGACCGCCTTGCCCCCAAGGGCCGGCTTTGGAAATCCAATGAGAAATGAACACTTTGTACTCCCTGCATTTGCGGGTGCCTCCTACTCTGCACTTGAGCAAACTAAGCCAGCAGGGAAGTGCCACTCCCACCCCTTTGCACCCCGGACTTGGCATCAGGGCAGTGCTCACAGCAGGGCAGTGCCCACAGCCATTCTGACTGCCCCTTCAGAAAGGGGACAGCAGGGAGAGTGGAGGAGCTGCAGGGCCAGCAAGGCCCAGCTTCTTTGCCATCTCTCTGGATGAGCCAGGACTGGGGGACCTGGGAGACAGACAGGCTTACTGTAGAGAGGAAGGCAGGCCCAGCGTGCACGAGTACACAGGTGGGTGAAGACCCACAATCCACCTCCTACTTCACCTGCCTCTCCGATTCTACCTCCATTCCTTTTCCCTCAGTTTCTTATTTCCCTTCTCTTCCACCTCCCTCTGCTTCGAGTAATGAAGACACTGCTGATGTGAGTGGTGCAAAGAATGACACTGGTGCTGCCGGGCCTCATGACAGGAAATGCTCATCCTCCTGGTCCACTCTGGTCCACTTGCTGCTACCCGACATCTCCCATTGCACACTTGGTCTTCAGCTGCGCCCAGCCCAGGCTTTGGGACTGAGGCATCCTGGCACCCTCTGCTGCTGCAGCCCTGAGTTCTTCCTGGTGTGAAGTACGTCTGTATCACTTAAAGGAGGCAAGCTCAATTATTTAACTCTACCTAGATTTAGTTCAAATGTAAGAGATGCAGTATACATCTGAGACTTCTGGGAAATTGATTTTTCTGCTTAAGATCATTTCATAGGGTTTATCATGAAAACCAAATCGGGCGCAAACTGATCTTTTAGCAGATACTGAGCTTGTTTCCTCTTTCCGAAGGCCAGCTGAGATGAGAGTTGCATTCCCGCCCCTGCACCTGCTGTATGTGCTTCATGATTTTCACAGGCACAGAAGTGACCACCAAAGATCACCTTGAGGACAGCCACTCCACCTCTGTCACCATGATGTCACTGGGCCAGACATGTCCAAGGATGACTTCAGGGCCAGGGTAGGAGCCGGCACACAGCTGACCTCGGAACACGTCCTCCAGCCAAGTAGTTTGGCAGGGGGCATGGGTTCTTATTCCTCCACCATTTTTAAGTAGCTTCTTTCACTTTCTGCTAGGAGTAAAGCACTGATGGACCAAGAATTTTTTTTTTATGGTAGTCCTGGGGATTGACCCCAGGGCCTTCATACTGTGCTATATCCTCAGCTCTTTCTTGCAATTTAAAATTTTTATTTCAAAATATGGTCTTGTAAAACCACTAAGTTGTCGGGCTGGGCTTCAACTTGCTTCCTGTCTCAGTGTCCCATAGTGCTGGGATTACAAACATGTGCTTATCACCAGGGACTTGTCACTGAAACCTCTCACCAGAAAACACCATCGATAATACCATCATGGAGCTTATGATGGAGACAATCAGATCAGTAGGTCCTAGTTTCAGTGAAGAAGCTCTGCGCTTAAATTTTTTGCTTTCAAGCTCCTCAACAAAGAACTAAACCATGAGATTATGGGAGGACAGCCTGAAAGAACTTCCTAGAAGATGACAACCTTAAAAACGGAAATGATGAGCTCTGAGATTAATAGTAGCTGTGAGTCCATAAAGAAAAGCAAAAACAAATGGCACCCACAAATCACCCACAGGGTTCCCATCATCTGATTGTACTAAAAATCCAACCCTGAGTGATTTCCTTAGGGGAAGACAGCCTATATGTTAAGTTGTGGGCTAAAGAGTTATAATTATTCCAATCAAAAAGAAACATGAGGTGGGGGAGCAGGGTTTCTGGAAATGGATTTGAAAACAAGAATTCAATCAGAATAGCTTACCATTACCAGTGGGCCATCCAAGGCCAATCTGGGCCTAAGGAGACCCCATCTATGATGAGGAGTATGGTTCCCTGTCCCTTGGGAGCGCATCCAAGACTTGGTCACAGAGCAGGTTCCAAACAAATGGTGTTATTATTTACTGTTTCAAAGCACGCAGCACAGTGACCAGGCATATTAAAATAAAAGAAAAAGATCAGAAACAAAAGCAGCTCCCTGTGTGCCCTTTTCTGCTGAGTCCAATGAAATCTAGCAGCCTGGTGCAGGCTCTGGTGACCCACACAAAGGCCTTGACCTCATGGGTGGCAGTACAGATGGGACTCCAGACCCTGGTAAGAAAAGAAAGATGCCAAGGTGCCTGGGGTACCCAGAGTGCTGAGGGCATGCCTTGCACCACCCAGGAAACAAGGGCAGCCAAGAAAACTTTCCACGGTAAGGAAAATGTTCACATCTATGCCAAGAGGGGCCCACTAACCACGACTGGCCACTGGCACTTGAGCTGCGCTCAGTGTTACTGTGAAGACAGGTTTAAATTGCATTTAATTAATTAGCTTAGTGGATTATTAATTAATTAATTGATTCTATTTAAATAACTACATGTGGCAAATGGATGCCATATTGGACATCACAGTCTAGGACAAGCCTGGACTGGTCTGAGGACAGGGCGGTCAGATGCTGCGTCACGGATCCAGGCTGCTTCTCTCCTCCCCTCACCTGCCCTCCCACCAGCAGGTAGATCTCCTCCAGGGCTTTCATACACAGAGGCTACTGGGAACACTGAACTCCCAAACCCTCCCTCCTACCAAGCAGCCAGATGCAAACAAACTGAGAAGAGCCCTGGTCAGAGTGCCTGCCGCCAGACTCACAGACTTCCCTGGATGTCTTATCACCTGGGCCTTCTGTCTCTCCTCCAGGAAGCTTCTCTGCCCTCTGTCCCTAAGCTGGGTGCTGCTCCTATGTCTGCCCCATTGTCACCACAGTACAACAGCAAGCAGAAAAACCAAAAGGACACCCAGGATTTGGAGGCAGACCTATTTACATGGCCAGGCACTAATTAGGATCATTCCCAGAACATCTTTGGGGGTGTAGGGTTTACATCAGGTAAGCAAGCAGGAAGTACAGAGGCAGAGTGGCTCATCAGCTGGGGACTGGTTTATACAATGCGCATCACAGTGACCTGCTATATATCACTGTGACCAGCCCTTTTGAAGAGATAGAAGCAAGCATAACAGGAATTATCTATTACCTGGGTAAATAAGAAACTGAAGTGTACTGGCTAGGGGGCCATTTTCTGTTCCAACAGGGGGCTTAGGGGTGGAGACAACATTACCAACAAAGTATGTTTCAGGGCAACATGCGGCATACGCAGGAGAAATATTCTGATAGGTCACTGGAGATGGACGAAACTCCAAAGGAGCAAACTCAAGTAGTAAACGGGTGTGAGGGGCATGGGGCTGCACTAAGGACAGGGTGACAGGAAGAGACCCGAAGCTGTCCCGTGAGGTAAGCAAGACAAACGCCTATAAAATCTCACCAATATTTGAATGGTTTGCCAGTGATTTTATGGAAATAAATTATTTTGCAAACTCCAAAGCAGTAGCAGAGGTCTGAGTTTTACACTAAGGAAAAAGAAGGGGGACGAAGCCAGATAGAGAAATCACATGGTGAAGTCACAGCTGACATCTGGGTACCAATTCTATTTTGTTTTATTTTATTTTAGGGAAAGGTCTACAGGGCATCTAAATCGGACTCGTAGTGATCCACCTATTTACAGCCTCCCAAGAGCTAGGATCGCAGGCAGCCACCATGCCCAGTCTCAATTGCCATCTCAGCGCCCCCTGGGGGCAGGACCGGCACAGCAGCAGGCAGCCCCTGCGCCTACTTG
>NDGM010907259.1:0-11637 GCA_002564305.1 Octomys mimax
GAAAGTCACCACTTTGGAGATTGAGGTGCTGGAGGAGACTGTCCAAACAATGGACACTTCCTGGAATGTCAGCAGGTGCTGGATGCTGCCCTAGAAGACTGGGGGGCAGTGGAGCTCCGTGGAAGATACTCATTTAGCTGTTTGCTGAACAGAGCTCAAAAAAAATAAAAACTACAGTGAGGAAAAAAAAACAAAACAAATGACTCAGAAAAGCCCCTAGAACAACTCTGTTCCTCCTCTGCCTATGGAGCCACATAACCCTGCCTTTTAGACAGAATAGCCTAACTCCAGTGAATTCCTGTAAGAGAATCTCTTCGTAAATTTTGTCCTTCTCTTTAGGCCCCTTATAACATTTAGTCCCTTATCATTTCTTTGATAAGCGATGTAGTGTCATGTATAAATTTATAAAAGTAAATAAAGGTCAAGACCTAGCTAGACCTTGTTTCTTATGCAACGCATAGTGGAAAGTTCGTTCAGTTTGAAGTCTTCTTGACTTAGTGTGTCCAGAGCAACTGCGTCCACCGCCTGCCTCGTTTCCTGCCTCTTCCCCATGTACCCACCCACCATTTCTTGTCCACATTTCAGAGATGACTAGTTTGTCCTTGTTCCAATAATGACTTCTGCTCACGTTTTTTTTCTTTTAGCCCAAGGAAACCGTGGTGTCTCGCTGGCGTGCTGACCCCTGGGCCCGGGGTTCCTACTCCTATGTAGCTGCGGGGTCATCTGGAAATGACTATGACCTGATGGCGCAGCCCATCACCCCCGGCCCCTCCATTCCTGGTGCTCCGCAGGTGAGAAGCCAGCAGACTCCATCTAGGTTTCTTTGTCACTTTTGTTTTGATTTTAGACATCTGTCCTTAAAAAATACTTCAGATAACCCAAAGGAGAAATAGTACTTTGTGTGTCAAGTTTCTCATGTTTTAGCTTTGTAAAATCTAAGCACTCTACAGCAAATAGGAAAAGTCCCAACTATGTGGAAATTAGTAACTTTTTTCCTTATTTCTCCATCTTAAAAAAAAAATCCATTTTAAGTTGTACCTCACTTTGAAGGGACTCAGGATTATTGTGGAGTCTCAGGATCACTAGGGGCTTCATGGGATATCCAAGAAATTGCCTTAGGTCCTTTTCTAGTTTTTTTTTTTTCCTTGTCTACACTATCTGTCAATTCTTATTTTAAACAATAGTAAGGGCTCGTTGGTATAATCCAGACTCTGTGGTCTGTTCTGTTTTTGTTGTTTTTTATTTTAGGGAAGGGTCTACAGGGTGTTCAGGGTCTCACTAGATCGGACTCATAGTGATCCATCTGCTTACAGCCTACCAAGAGCTGGGATTACAGGCCTGCACCACCATACCTAGTCTCAATTGCTGGGGGCAGGGCCAGCATGGCAGGCCCAGGGATCAAACCTGCTTGCAGGCGCTTTAATCCACTGAGCTTTTTGGCTGGACCACTGTGGTCTGTTCTGAACTGAAGCACAAGTGTAATATTCTTGAATAAAAACAAATGTTCTCTCTGTGGTCAAGACCAAGGTTAGAACCCTAACCCTGCTGCCAGAAGGTACCTTTCAGGAGGAAAAAAAATCCTACAATTCAGCTGTCAGCAATACTGAATAAGCGCCGCTCCAGAAGTGGGCCTGGGGTTCTCACTGCCTCACTTCTGTCAGTTTTAAGAAAATGCTGGTAAGAAACTGGTAGAATGAAGAGCCAGGAGTGAGTTGGGGGTGTAAGCCTAAATATAAAAGCTGGGTGTGCTGGCACATACCTGTTACTCCAGGCACCCTGGGAGGCTGAAGGAGGATTTCAAATTCAAGTGCAGCTTGGGTGACTTAGACCCAGTTGGCAAAAAAGCCTAGGGAGGTAGCTCAGAGTAGGGGCCCCAGGCTGACATCTCCAGTGCCACCAAAGGCTAGGGGGGAGATACAGGTGTATTTGCCAGCACACTGGAGAGCGAGGCAGGATTGTGAACTCTCACTATAGAGTGAGGTCCTGCTTTTAAAAACCCAAGGTATGGGGCCGGCCAGATAGCTCAGCAGACTAAAGCACCTGCTTTGGCAGAGCACAGCGGCTGGGTTCAATACCCGGTGTGCCGTGCCAGCCCTGCCTCTGGGGGTGCAACTGGGATGGAGAGTGGCAGCACATGCCTGTAATCCCAGCACTTGGGAGGCTAAAAACAGGAAGACCACTGCAAGTCCAATCTTCATAGACCCTGCAGAACCTGTCCTAAATACATTTTTTTAAAAAAGGTATATTCGTGACTTACTGTCTGCTTCTCACCTGAAATAGCCAATCCCACGCCTCTTCTTTGCTGGAGAACATACAATCCGGAACTATCCAGCCACAGTCCACGGTGCTCTGCTGAGTGGGCTGCGAGAAGCAGGAAGGATCGCAGACCAGTTCTTGGGAGCCATGTACACACTGCCACGCCAGGCTACCCCCGGAGTCCCGGCACAGCAGTCCCCAAGCATGTGAGACAGATGTGCTGCAGAGGACGACAGCCTGGCAGTACTGGACAGCACTACGAAGCTCCTGCCCTGGTACCTGGGCGCACCATTAGCTGACAGGAGAAGTCCTGTTCTTAAAAGACTGAAGCAAGAAGGTGCTGTAAACCTGGTCTCTGGTGGTGGTGGTGTTTTTTAATATTTTGAGAATAAAACTTCATATAAAATTAATTCTATCTTTTCTCTCTCTTTTGGGTTCTTCTCACATGCCTATTTAACCATCTGTTAGTAGTAATTTATTTAAACAAGAATGGTCTCATTGAGGAAAGTGGCTTGGTCAGCTCAGGAGGTGAGGCTGAGGGGCTCCTGTAAAGAGGACTTGCTGGCACTAGGACTTGATGTCCTTGCTAGGACTGTGCTGACAGGGTGAGTGCATGGTTTTCAAGAGAAAACGGAGCTGGCTGGTCATGGTGGTGCGTGCCTGTAATCCCAGCACTCGAGAGACCGAGGCAGGAGGATCCTTGTGAGTTGCAGACCATCCTGAGCCACAAAGTGAGCTCAAGGCCAACCTGAGCTGCACAGCAAGACTGTCTCAAAAAGACCAAAAAAAAAGGGGGGGAGGGGGTTGAAACAGTTTGGGCCACTGGCAACCATTCTACCTTTATTCTCAGGTCCCTTCCAGGGGCATGTACTGCGGCACTGGAAGAGCTGCAAGTGTTAGAGAAGGGTTGTGGGCTTAGGTGCCTTAGCTGACATCACATGACTACCACAGACTCAGTGAGTTAATAAGAAGTCGCTTACAGTTCTGGATGGCCAGCATAAAGACGGCAGTTTGAACGTTAAAAGCAAATTTGGCCTGAAGGCCTGTTTCTTGCACTTTCAGCTTTTAGTGGCTGTCTGCCCCTTCCCTCATAGTGAGACCACGTGTGCTTCATGTCTCCCGGAGTCACGTCTACAGTCCTGTTTACCTCACGCAGTAGATGCAGAAGTAAACAGTAGTGTTCCTGCCTGAGGGCTCCTCACAGAAGAACTGTCACTGTGCTAGTGCCAGGAAGCTCGGGAATCAGATCGTACTCAGCCTGAGCCCACCTTCCTGAGGTCCAAATGAGGGCTTGTGAAGGGACAACACAACACATGCAGGTGGTCTGACTGGAAGAAGAAAGGAAACTAACGGAGAGGACTGCGTGCAGGGAACACGCTTGGGCTCTGGATCCATCTTGAACCCTGATCCAGTGGTGGGTGCTTCCAGTTTAAGTAAATGGCCCAGGCAGCTTGAGAGAGACTTTGTGACAAGCCTGAAAAAAGTGTAACTCTAGTTCACTATAGATCCTAGACGTGTCCTTTTCCAGACCATTTTCAGACCTCCTGGCCTCAGGAATTGGCATGTTATTTACCTGAAATGGTGAAATACACTGGCAGCTGTACAGAAAGGAGATGACATCAAGAAAACTGGCACCAGGTTCATGGAGCATATGGAAACTAGGGAGCTTTATTGGTTACATATTGTGCCGCAGAGCCAACAGAGAGCGCGTTCGAGCCAGAGGATACATGCAGACAGGCAGCTTTGACTACACACATGCACCCAAGGAGCCCTGAGCCACTGCTCATGGCTTCGCCCTGGTTTCCGCTGGCAGATTCTGGCCTCCTTGGGCCCACGCTTGGAGCACACCTCCAAGGCGCAGGGGTGAGGCCAGAGCACCTGCCTGAGCAAGTAGGTGTGGACCACCAGACTGACGCCCCCAGCAGAAGGGCCTATATGATGCAATAACAGTTTATTTAAAGGCTATCTTCCTAGCCCTATCTTTAAAATACAAAAAAATAGACTTTATTCTCTTAAAAATACATTCCGTTCAGTACATGTTCTGAGCTGTGAAGCAGCAGGAAAATAGGGCCCCATTCCTATGATCTTGATTGAGGCTTTGAGGAGAACCCTGTTCCCCACCTGGGGTATTCAAGAGAAAATCCCTAAAAGCAGCTGTTCCAAAGCAGTCTTGTCAGAGTAGCAACAAAGAAACCCACACCAGCAGACAGCCAGGGACCGCCTCAGGGGTCTCCATCCCTGTTCCTTTGCTGGGAAGTGGTAGCACTTGGCACCATGACCCACTAAACCTAAGAACTAGGACAAGAAGTCCAAGAACATGGCAGACCTCACCCCCACTTCCCTGCGAGAGGGGGATGGTTTGTGTGCAAGCTTGCCTGCAGCTGGGATCAGAGTCCTGCCCACAGGACTGGCCCCACAGATCCCTGCCTTAACCCACACACTCCGCTGTTTCACTGCCACTAAGAAGCAAAACCTACCTCCAGCTGGTCTAGCATCTGCCCCATAGTGTCAGAGTGGCAAGAGACAGTGACAGGTGAAGCCCAGTCCTTGGCATCCAGCCAGCCCTGCTGCCTCACAACCTCTAGCCGTCCTAGGAGCAGTCCCACAACCCTACACCTGAAACAGCTGAGCAAGCTGCAGAGATGGCTTGGCATAAAAGTGGGTTGGCAGGGACATGGGACTATTTGGCTTAGACAACTATTCAATTACCAGGCTCCCCTCTGCTGGAGGCTTCCTCCAGGACCCCCAGTTATGAACACTGGATCCAAATGGCCACACCTTTACTGCTGTTCAGAAATGTGCCTTCCAACTTCGGAACCTGGGAGCCAGCCTTGCCAGCCATTTGAAGCCTGGAGGAACTGTACCTCTAGTCTTCACTTGCTAATACACACTTTCTGCAATGCTGAGGATATTTAAAAATAAAATATTTTACAGCGGTTCTATAAAGTGTGCAGATTAAGAAACAAAATATTTATCCTGAAGTAATGGTTACAATCAAACCTTATTGCACTCAGATTTCAAAACGGCAGCCCCAATGAAAGGGCACCACAGCTGTCCCTTTTCCACACAGCATTCTGAGTAGCTGCAGATGTCGGCACTGCTAAACCGTGGAAAGATCCAGACTTTGGCACCAGGAGCTACAGCACCAGAATCTAGGGCTCCAACACCCAAAGACAAAAAAATATTGGCGAGATCTTTTTCAGCATGGCTTGGCGTTCTGTTTCCATCAGCAGAAAGTGACACAGTTTCCTATGCTCAACTGACCGCTGCAGAGCTCAGTTTCCTTTGAACTCTCAGGGCTGCCATCAGGTGGAGGGGAATGGTGGAGAAGCTGCAAGTGAGGCCTGCAGCCTCGACTGACTGAGCAGGCTGCTGGCCAGTGACCCGGGAGAAGCAGCAGAGGAAATCTGGAAAACAGCATCCTACACTGTGTTTCTACGGTGGAATGTGGGGAGAAAAGGCAAACCACAAAAGAAGGGCAAGCCCTCAAGTTGGCAAAACTCCAGGGAACACAAGTATGCGCAAGACGTCCTGTCCAACAGTAAGGCAAGTGCTCTCCGAGCCTCAGAGCAGCGCAGTCTGATGCAGACAAGGGCAGGATGAACACTGGCGCTGGTGCACAGTGGCGGCTGGGGCACCACTCACAGTCCTCCCGAGGAAGTCCCGATGTTCCTGCCCTCTTCCTAGGAAATTCACAGGACAGGGCACAGAACAGACTAGAACCTAGAAGGCACCTGGCCTAGAAGCCAGGTGCTGATGCACATGGCACTGGGCGCAGCCTCACTGTCCAGTCCCTTCCCTTTAGACACGGTACAGAGGGCTGAGCAGCTTCTCTGGGCTCACCCCGTGAGACACACACGTGGAAGGACCTGCTCAGAAGACCCAAGAGGAAAGATGCTTCCCCAGGCTTCTGTGCACAGTGAGAACTGGCCTGCAGTGGAGACTGAATCTTAAATTCCAGATTGATCATCCACTTCAAAGAGCTCACTTTACAGACAAGAAAACAGGTTCCTAGAGGACAAAGACTCACCCGAGGTTACACAGCAAGGAGTAATAAAGCCTCAGAAAAAACCCAGCTTGCTGGACTCCTAGTCTAACGCTCTCTTGCTGCTGAAAGCAATGGCATCTGCTGTGTAGAAGTAGCCTTTAAAGGAGATCGCTTGTTTATACTGAGAAGATGCTGAAGAAAAAGCAGTGCCACGAATGTAGCTTGTAACTTCCCTGTGTGACTGGTATAAGGAAAATAGTTGATTTTTTTTTTCAATGTGGCTTCCTGAAAGATTTGCTGTACTCTGAGCTGTATAAACCTGAGGTCCTCAATGGGAAGATCATTTTCCTTCAGTGAAGTCACTGTAATGATAGTCGACTTGCAGGAATCGGGCCCACTTCTGTAGGAATGCATCAGCGCGGTAAAGTGCGAAGCCTCCTCCGTGTGGGATGGCGGAGGAGGAAGAGGGAGGAGTCTCAGTCAGTGCCTTCCATGGAGCTATTGCTTGTGGAGTGACTAAAGGGAAGCCGCTTCTTCCTGCCAGCTTTCCCCTTGCCGGGCACTTCCTAGAAGGCAGGGTATGCTGGGTCAGGCAGGCCCAGCTCAGCCAGGGAATTTTCCCCAAATGGGAACAGTGACGTCAGCTGAAGTCTCCAACCACAGGAGAGGATACAGTTTCACCCAGCAGCATTATGGGTGCTCAAGGAAGGGGACACATGAGGCTCGAGCACTTCTGATGCCTTTGGAAGGTGAGCAGAGAGCTGGGGTGGGGGTGGGGTGTCATTCCAATAGGAATCTGCATGCTCTGCCCCCACGAAACTGGTCAGCCAGGGGGCCAGGTCAGAGAATCCTTAGCCTACAAGGTGGCCCCATAATCCCTCAGAGGCAGCGCAGATCTTTCTGCTTTCAAACTCTGAGGAAAAGAACTCCAAGGGGAGAAGGAAGGAAGCTCCCCAGATGGAGCTGATGGCTGATAATTCTTAGTGGACACGTGGGCCCTCAGCACAGGCAAGGAGTGAACTGGAAGTGGTGAGGAGAGGGAGAAGGCATTAACCACACAGAGAAGGGGGTACTCTAAGATACAGGAAACACCCACCCGGGAGCAGAGAATTTTGGCTACTGTTGATGGTGGGAGGTTTCTGTATCTTCCCACTTGGGGAGCCAATATGGTGTATGCTACCTTGGGGACAGGGACAAGGAAAGAGGACTCATGCATCAGGAAAGGCTGGAGCCTGGGTGATTGTCCAGGTTGTAGTCTGTGATCCCCTCTGGCCAACTGGCAAGAATTACCTGAGCCACACCCCAGCTCTCTACGAGTCTCCTAGCCAAGGCCTTGTCTCCAGCTGGTTGACTGATGTTAGATACTTCCCAGGGCAGGAGGTGGAAGAGCCGAGAAGCAGAAGCAGAGGAGAGAGCAGACTTCACCCAGCTGCCTCAGTTCTCCTCAGCACAAGGCCTAGTTGGCCGTAATCGCTCTTCAGCCCGAATTCGCCCAAGCTCTGGCAGCCCCGGCTTCGCTGGGGGCTCAGACCGCTCCAGGGAGTTGTGCAGTCGCCTGTGGACACTGAGTGTGCAGTCTTCACTTTCCTCCTGTGTCAATAGAAAGAAGTGACAAAAGTGAGCTACAGAAGACAGCAGAGTGGAGAAGACGACATCCACACCTCCCAGCAAAGTGGGTCTCTTCCAACCTGGCACAGGCAGGAAGACCACAAAATTATTGCAAAGATATTTTGGCCTTATAAATCAGGATAAACCAGGAACTCCAAGGTGATAGAGACAGCCATAGGCCAGAGAGCCTTAGCCTAGCACAGAGTACAGAAAGGGAGCATGTGCGTTCACACACATGGTGTTCTGCTGGGCTCAGAGCCATTTCCTTGGTGGATGCAGGGAGTACGGAGAAAAGGCTGGAGAGCTTTGACTACACTCCCCGAAGCGCCTTGCCTTCCCCTGTGTATTCTGTGCCTGCCCCTCTACTATAACTCCTCTTGGAGATGCAGTTTCAGGGCTCTGAGTACCCGTCTTCTCCAGTTTGTTCTAGAATTCTGCTTATTAATGTTCTCTTTTTGTCTTTCCAAGTAAGTGCAGATCAAAGACATAATGAAAGTATAAGTTGGCTCTTCCAGGAATTCACCTGGGTGGCCTTGTTAAGGTACTTTGTATCTGTGACCCTCACCTTCTGTGTCTGGAAAATGGGGATATTATCTGCCCACAAGGCTGTTGGAAGGACGCAATGACAGTGGGTGGGTGGTGTTCTGTCCATTCTGCAGACTCGCAGGCTCTTGCAGTTAACCTCACCAAGTGGTGGGCAACACCAGGGGTAAGACATATGTCATGGTCACAGGCTCCATAGCTAAAGATACTGCCCGGGGCTTCTCCTTCAGATACCAAGCTCACACTCTGACCCTAAGATAAGACAGGTGGCTCTAGGCTGAGCCATTCTGAACCAGCCGGGGCCTAAGCTGAACATAATGAGCAAGAGGGCAGGGAAGGAGGAGGAGGCACGGAAACTTGTCAGTCCCCATGTCCCTGCTCTAGGACAGCTCCTTAGGAGCCACTGCAGGCCCCAGTGCTGCTCTGGCAGCTCTGCAGAGGGCCTGCTCCCCCTGTTCTGGTAAAGCAAGAGAACAGAGGCAAGAGAGGGCAAAGTGGAGACGAAAGACCAGAAAGGGGATGTTGAAAAGTCATGCTGTGCCCTGCCAAACCCACCTGCTAGCAGCAAGGGTCTGAGCTACCCACCTCTCCCAGGGTTGGCTAGTCCCAGCTCCCCAACCCTTATCATGCAGACCAGGGCAGAGGGAAGAGAGCAGAAAGGAGAGGGAGGAGGGGAGCGGCGGGACTCACCGTGCCTGTGGAATGGTTCCAGGCTGCAGCCATGACCATGTCTCCTGCCTGACTGTGATGGGTGAGCACCTCAGACACTGTGAGGCTACTCTGTGTCCTTCGGGAGGAAAGCTCAGCTGCATCCCCCGAGCTTCCTACCCTTCGAGCACCTGACTCAGAAAGGTGGGATCTGGGCTGTTCAAGTTCTGAGAAGTCTGTGGAAGACCTCTGGAGGTGGGCGTTAGGAGATTCCATGTTTCGACCTGCTTGAGTTGGGGGCTCGTCTACAGATTTCAAGTCTCGCTTACTCTTCCAGGCATTGCGCACAGTAACATGCCTGGCGTCCGAGGAACCCATCTCAGAAGGGGCGCTGTGGCTTTTCCACCTGATTGTCTCTGCGGGGATGGCATGGCTGTTCCTCTCCACAGAATCCGATGGCTTGATCAGAATGCTGCTCCGAGACACAACTGTGTCCGGCCTACTCCTCGAGGGCCCATCCCCTAGTCTTTCAGCTTCTGTGAGCTGCACAGTGATGTCATGTTTATGAATGGAAAGCTCAAACGGGGAGTTGACATGGCTGCCAATGGGGATAAGCTCCGGGGGCCCGACCTGGATGTTGCTGGTGGACGTGTGCCTCTCCCTCGGGGCCTCACCTGGGCTGGCTCGAGGGCCGCTGTCAGAGGGGTAGATAGTAATGCTGCTTGTCACTTTGTTTGGTCCCGGCCTACAGGCAGATTTCTGTTTCTCTAGCACAGCCTCACTTCCAGACCCTCCCATGATTTTTTTCACGTTCTTATCTACGATAACAGGTTTGATGACACCTCTAGACCGCAAGGCTTCCCTGGGACTGAAGGGTCTCTGGCTTTTCACCCCCGTGCCACTGGCATCTGGGAGTTCCATGGCATTACTAGAGGCTCTGATGGGTTTTACAGATTCATTTTCGCTCCCCACATTTTTATCATTCTCAAATAGGGAGGCTCTGTGTTCCCCTCGGGATCTGGCCTTTTCTCTAGAGTTGGGTGGTAGTTTGGGCTCAGGCTCGGGAGTGATGGTTGTGTTCACCAACTTGGCAGTGACCAGAGATGCCATGTCCAAGTCATCGTCCGACTCGGGCTTCTCTCCGCCACTAGATTTGATGACTCGACACCTCAGGGCTTCGTGCTGACTGCTATCTTCCATCACAACTGCTACAGGCTGCTCGACTTCTTTATTTGGGGTTGAAAAGCCCGGAAGGATGCTCTCCTGGCTCCTGGAGCTATAAGGGTACTTGGATAAAACAGTCTTAGAACTGGGGCAACCAACATCGGCTTCCAGGCCATTGGTAGCCTTTTTACCTTTAGTGAGTCCTTCTGCGGATAACCTTCGAGCTGAGGCCAGAGCTCCAACGGTCTTAGAGCACACAGGGTCTGTGGCCTGAGTCATCTGGCTTCCACTGCCAAGAACCTGTCCTCGCTTGCCAGGCTGGGCCTCTGACGAGAGGTCTGAAGCCTTGTCAACTCTACCCAGTGTGTCACCAGGAACAGACGCATGCATAGAGTTACTAAATGTCCGTGTTGTCTTCTCCACTTTTCCCTTCAGTCCACTCTCAGTGCCTGGTTTGTGAGTTCCTTTCCAGACTTTATTGTGCTCCTGGGCCGCTGGGGGGTAGCGGCTAAGCACCGATGGCTGCTCCCTGGCCTTCTTCCCTTCACTCTGGGAAGATCCAGGGGCAAATCGGTCTTCAGTTCTCTTGGTCTCCTGAGCGCCACTGTCTGTGCCTGCCCCCATGTTGGAGGCTTTGGCCGCCCTCCTGCTGGTGAAAGTGGGAGAGGAAACCTGCCTGCTGCTTGTGGAGTAGTTTTCACTGCTGAAAGCCTCTTTGTTTCGGAGCCTTTCTCGCTTATGCTGAGGAGATAGGTCCCGGGATGCGTGCTTGGCCATGCACGCATCCCCACCATGGCCTCTAAACTTAGTCCTCTCATGCCTGCCTTTGCTGGACAGAAAAGCATCTTCCCCTTCTATTTCTCCATTTTCTAACTCTTTCTGTTTCTTGATTTGTAGCTTTATCTCTTCCAGCTGACTGGCTAAGATTTTGTTTTTATTTTGCTCACTCAAGTAGTTATCTTGAAGGTCATTGTTTTTGGCCCTCATTTTCTTAAGCTCCTCTTCTAAGGATTCAAAATGTTTGATTTGCGTCTTAAGCTTCTCAATTTCTTGATTAAGGTCTTTGACTTTGTTGTCCTCCTGATTCCGGTTCTTTTCATTTTCTGATTTGTTTCTGGTTTCGTTTTCCACCTGCTTTAGGTAGTCCAGAGCCCCCTTCCTTCTCGAGTCCTTGGATGGCAGTGTGGAAGAGATACCATCCTCAATCCGCAGGTCATTCCTTTCCAGAAGATTAGAAGCATTCCTCGTATAATCTCTGTTCATCTTCTTGTTCTGCTCCAGTTTCTGAGTGAGCTCTTTAATCAATTTCTCATTTTCTTTCTCCTTTTCATTCAAGTATTTCCTCTCACTGACAAAGCTCAGCGTTAATGACTTCAGCTTTTCTAGCTCTGACACTAAATTTTGCTCAGTTTTATCCAGGCGGTCCTCAG
>NDGM010907367.1:0-12065 GCA_002564305.1 Octomys mimax
TTTGGGCATGATAGATATATTCTATTATCTTGATTGCACCGGTGGTTACAAATGTGTTTTTGTCAAAACTTGTCAAGTTTGGGCACGGTGGCACATGGATGTAATCCCAGTACTTGGTTGGCTAAAACAGGAAGACCATGAGTTTGAAGGCAGCCTGGGTTCCACAGCAAATTTCAGGCCAGCCTGAGCTACAGGAACTCCACCTGGTCCTACAGTTACCTCAGTGGAATGCTTAACTTTAATCTTATCACTGAAATCATTTTCCTTCACATCTTTACAGCAGCCTCAGCCGTAGGCTTGAAAGCCTCACTAGCATAGCAGAGGTCAGCACCTGCTGTGGCTGCCATCATTGATAAAAGCCCAGTGCCGGTGCCAATATCCAGAACCAAGGCCTTCTGCCCTCTGTCCTTCACCCTCTTCACAGCAGCCCAGATACCTTCGTAATGTTTTATATTCCTGTCTTTCTCATGTAGCATGTCTGTGTAGGAGGACCTGGCAATCTCCTGGTGGTCATCATAGTGCTCACCCTGCCCCAGCCACTCCATGGATCCTGTGGTGGGATTGGTTCACCTGCAGAAAATCTTCATGGTGCCAACCGGCTCTTCAGCGTTGAAAGAGAAACTTTGCTAACTCATGTCAGATTCAAGTCTCGCACAGCTTGTCTCCCAGAAGAAATCCACTTGGGGTAGGCAGAGAAGAACCCCACTGCTGAGTCGGAAGGCACTTCTCAGCAGGTCCAGGCTCTGCTACTAGTCTCCTACTCAGAAATCAGCAAGTAAGACACAGGCCTAGTGGCTCATGCCCGTAATACCAGAACTTGGGAGGCTGAGGCAGGAGGTTCGTTGCAAGTTCAAGACCAGCTTGGGCTACAAAGTTCAAGGCCAGCCTAAACTGCATAGTAAGACCCAGCAGCGAGGAACACTCCTTCTAGCTCCACTGCCAACGCCATCTTGCCCCTGATTCTCCTTTCTTTCCAGTGATACTGCCAACTTCATTCCCGTGCATAAGTAGCTGGATGGTGTGAGTGACATTTAATCCACCTTCAATCACACCGGTGTCTGTGTCGAATACTATGGGGAGCTGGACTTTTTGAGGGCTCAAGTCTTTGGTCACTGGTGGGGGTCAAAGCCAAAAACTGCAGGTGCAAGCCACTGAGGGGATAAGGGGAGCGGGTGAGAAGGGGAAGGGCGGGAAGCTGGGGTGGAACAATAGGGGTGGGCAGGAAGGCAAGGGGGGCCCGTGCGCGGCTGGAGGAGGAATGGGGGTGTGGAGGAGGAGGAAGAGGAAGAGGGAAAGAGAGGAAAAGTTCTGGGGACCTGTTGTTGTTGTTTGTTTATGCACTCTGGAGATTGAACTCAGGATGCTGCGATTTCCAGGCAGGCACTTATTCTACTGAGCTATCTCCCCAGCCCCCGACTCTCCTGCAGAGCACAGGACCATGGCTTTTGCCACGCAAGGCTTTCAGTCCTTAAGCTGCGCGTGTCCCCTGCCAACGGCTATAGTCACTGCTTCTGTCCTGCTCCACCTTCATTTTCAGCCCACGAGATTTACACTGCTTTGCTTTCAGCTGTGCATTTAAAAATGTTTTAATAATCTCTATAACAATCATACATGTTTTAGGACTGAAGAATAGTTCATGTTACTTAGACTTTAACAGCAGTGAAAATAAGATTACCTATCACAATTTCATTTTAGCCACCCTTCCTGAGTTTGCTTCTTATTTCTATTTAGAATTATTGATTCAGAACCATAGGTGTGTCACTGTGTGCTTTTATCGAGTTTGTTGTTTTCTATTTGCCCTCTCTACTAATCTACTTTTTTTTTTTTGGTGGCTGGCTCAGCACACCCTGGGGGTGGGGCTGGCATGGCATGTGGTGCCAGGGATCAAACTGGGGTCCTTGACTTTGCCTGAGCTTGCCTAAGCGGGTGCTTTAGACTGCTAAGCTATCTCGCTGGCCCTTCTACTAATTACTTAATCTCCCTTTCCTTTTTTTTTCTCTCTCTCTCTCCCAATCTTTCCATTTAGTCCCATTTTTTCCTGTATTAGAAATTGAACACTATCTTTTTCTTTTAATTCCCACTTAAAATTTTAAATTAGTTACGTGTTGATTGAGAATAACAGATGCTACTGAAACTGCTGCTTTTAATTTTTTACTATAGAGCAGAGTAAAGAATGGGTAATTTTTAAAAATAGTAAAATAATATATACTGAGAAAAGCTCACAAAATTGGACCAATGACTTTACATACTGTTGACCATTTTTTATGTCTTTTAATGAGAAAGATAGACAATTCAGTCTTCAGGAAAAAATAAATTTTTATTTCTGAAGAAGTGAAAAGTAGGGTTTGAAGTAGCGTTCTCTGCCACATTCCTCATATGAGGAAGAATGTTTTCCAAGAGAAAGATTAAAGGGCTTCCATGAGCCCAAATCTTGCCACTCAGGAAGAGCGCACCTCAGCAAGACTGTCGCGCCGCCTCGCACGCCCGTGGGGCGCCTGGAGCCAGCCATCTTTAGGTAAAGGCACAGTTTATTGTTCACACATTTGTTGAGATTTGTTAAGTCTGACCCAAGCAAAGAATATGTGACCCCAGTCCTCCACGGATACTTCCGCAAGGTGTCTCCTAATGCATCAGCATTGCTGAAATTCTTTGAGTGATCTCACGGAATTTTGCGATACCTTGATTGCACTTATTTTATTTGACCTTCTTGCCGAACTCTTACCCTGAGATTACCACATTCCTGAGTGATACAGATTTGTTTAATTTCAGAAGAGATAGAAAAGTCAACCTATATCAGCTATGCCCTGAGATTCTCAGTTCTTCTTCACCTCTTATTGTTAGTAGAAATTTCTCTGTAATAAGGACTGGTGAGACAGCTCAGCGGACTAAGTGCCGGCTTAGGCAAGTGCAGAGTCCAGGGTTCGATCCTTGGTATCACAGCATGCAGCGCCGGCCCTGCCCTCCGGTGCGCTGAGCTGGCGGTGGAGTCCAGGCATGGTGGTGCAGGCCTGTAATCTTAGTGCTGGGGAGGTTGAAAACAGGAGCATCACTGAAAGTCCAAGCTGCATAGTGAGACCCTGTACCAAATACATAAACAAAAATGAAATAAAATTCTCTGTAACAGTACCAGAACTATTGCCCACTTTAAAGAAGTGAAATTTCTGTATTCTTTTATTTGGTATTTACCAGGAAATAAGAAGAGACTACTACTAAATTAGATATTATGTATAAAATGTTTCCAATACTGGTTTCCAAGTCCTAGGAAAAGTGGTTTACATAGATGGTTCTTATAATTTTCATGCAACTTTCTGGTAAATAATCCTGCCTCGTGTCACAGGGGAAGAAACTGAAATAGAGATAGTTTAATTTGCTAACCCTGCAGAGCTAAGAAACAACTCCCCTGACACCTGTTCCCCAGTTTAACGGGGGAGCCCAGGTTCTTAAAACAGGACACAACTACTCAAGAGTTGATGAAAAATAGTCAGAGTGCTCCTTCCATCTGCCCATGTTGGTCTCTGAGCTCTCAGGACTCGTCGTCATTACTGTCTACCTTTATGCAATGCCAGGGAGAAGCCTGATGCCCCCTTAGCCTCTCACTCTGAGTGAAGACAGCAGCAGCAGCAACAACCTTTCAGTTTTGATTAAGCACCTGGAGGCAGCTGGGGGGGAGCAGCTCCCCAGGGGGCATTTTGTAATGCACCATCTTCAAGCAGTTTAATGTGTTTTCCATGATTATCCTTGACACTTTGAATAATTAACAAAGACAGTTATAATTTTTGAAAGGACTAAGATACTCACCTTCCTAGATGATGAGAAAGTTTGAAAGGCTAAAAATGACGCCCATCCTTTGATTAGTGACCAGGAAGTCTTCCACTTTGCTATCATTTTCTAAGAGAGAAAAAAAGCAAAAGGGATATTTCTTAATATGTTTGATGGGTGAAGATTACTTATAAAGTCTTACTTTTATTCATAAATTTAACATGTTTTGTGAGCTCCCTTAATACTCAGGATGTTGCTTATTAAATAATGCAAGTATGTTGCGTATGTTAACGATTATATATCATGTATTCTACAAGATATATTTACATAAATAAAATATGACTTTACAAAGAGTAATAGCAGTCAATTTCTAATGGAGGTCTTCTCTGAAGAACAAGTAATGCAGTGGCTTCCACTTAGCTGCCCCGTGCTCGGTCCCTTCCACAGAGTCAAGGAAGGCACTGCCCACTCCTCCACACTGTCATGGAGGTTAGTTAGGGTCCTGGAACGCAGGAGTAATTCACTGAGCACTACTGATTTCTCTTTTGGTTCACAGCATGAGGTGTGCCCGAAGTGATTCACCTCCATTCCGTATTTGTGAAATATCATTGTCTCTGAAACTCTCAATTTTCCTCCCTGAACTCATCCAAGGGTATCAGTTCTTGTGCATCCTTAATAGGCATTATATGTGTGTACAGAAAAATAATTTTATGGATACTTTTTAAAAATGCTTTTTTAGACAAAAATGGCAGCACATTCCATATGGCCGATGAGAATTTAGTGTAGGAAGCTTTTATTATGTCTTCTTTGTACAAAAAAGAGGATACTAAGCTGAGATTTCAGGGATTCTTTTAAGGCTCCCGTGGCCTAACACTGGAGCTGAGAGAGAAAGTATCAGCCGCGCTGAGGAGGCCACACCTTTGTTCCGTCTGTCCTCCCAGCGCTGAAGGGCCCTTACACACCGTTGTCCCTGTCTCTACATAATTTCAGGCTATGTTCACATTTTTACAAAATTATTTGTTTCATCACACTGGTCACTTCTGAACAGGATCTTGAATAAATATATCTTGCTGATAGGACCCAAATCTTGTTTGGTGTCTTAGCTCTTTGGTATCAAGAAAATGCATTTTCTTAGGCTGACATTTTCTGTTCCTTGCTTTTGTTCTCCTTCTCACTTAACCACACGTATTGAGCCTTATCCAAAGGAAGTTTCACTCTTTATAATGGTCACATAATAGCCGGAATATGACTTTATCATGATGCATGAATCTGCTCTGGTGGAACAACTGCTATTCCCTAATCTTTTGGAATTATAAACAGAGCTGGCCAAATGACTTTGCATCCACATTAGGTATGCTCCTTGCTTGTACTTGAGAAGAGTTTTTGATCAAGTCCTAGTAGCAATTCTTCTAGACCACATAAAGGCTTGCTCATGCCTTTGTATTCCCAGCTGAGGCATAGAGAGAAGAGCACATTATTCCATGGGTCATGGCAGTAGAAAGGTCGCAGACGGAAAGTTAATCTCTTCGTGCTACGATCTCAGAGGCAGCTGTTTAGGTGGGCTTCTGGAGGGTGGCCCAAGAGATTGCACAATAAGCCACCAGTTTTGTTTGACACCACTGGGGTCTTCCTGTGCTCAATTACCCGACAGCCACAATGTCTAACTTTTTAATTCTACTGCTCTTTGATTTTAGCTGCATTACCTGGGGTCACATTCTTTAGGAAAGCATGTAAGACTTCCCTCAGCTTTCTCTAACATGTGATTCAGTAGAGGAAAGAGATGTGCAATCAACATAGCTTATAATTCACTATACAGTATGTTCCATGGATATAAATCAGTACAAAAAAAAAACTGGAAGGACAAACTGCTGTTTGTGAAGTATAGCACGAAATGTTGCTTTTGCTGTCTGATTTCTATGTGAGGATTGAAGAAGCAGTCTCTCGTGATGGGAGTGCTTGCTACTGAGGAATCTTAAGCTGACTTTGAGAGTCACCTCAGGAAAAAGGGCCAGCTTGTGTGTCACACTCCTTTCCTTGGAGCATCTGCTGCCCAATGCACAGACCACGTACCAAAGTTAGATCGCTTCACCTTGGATTGGACCAGTTTTTCAGGGCTTGCCACCTTCCACAGGATCTGCCCATACCATGTAGGGTCTGCTGTGCAGCTTAGCTCGTGCCATGCCCCTCTTTGTTTTAGTCACTTTCTTAAGAGCTCTTGCTCCTGGTGAAAATCCCCAAGAATTTAATGTATGTTAATCCCCATTCAAGAGTCTATTTCTGCTGGGCTCTGCACAACATAGGCCATGTAACGGTTTACATCACTGGGGGTGTTCACAACTGATTCACTGATCTGGTTAGTGCTTTTACCCTGAGTTCTTTTCTCTCCCTGATCAGCCTTGGTCTTTCTTTCCTCAACTCCTAGAGCTCAGACATTGTGAAGAATTGGGGACGAATGAGTTTTCCTGCTTCAAACCAGGAATTAAATATAGTTTTTTGACTTTTGTATTCTGAACTGTTGAGATTAGATGGTGGCATCTCAGCTGCCACACCCATCCAGAATTGTGTGTAAATGACCAAGTAAATAGAGGGCCCATGTTCTTCTATTCGGTTTAAAGATGAAAACTATAAAATATTGCATGAAGAATACAAACAAAACAGAAAAAATATTGCTTATGAAGTGCTGGCGTCTGCTCAGGTTGTTAAAACAAACTATCATAGACTTGGTGGCTGACAAACTGCAGGCACATATTTTCCACAGTCTTTGAAGGTGGGAACCCCAATGTCAAGCTGCCAGAAGGAGACCTGGGTGCAGTGCAAGTGGATATGGGCTTCAAGGCAGTTAAAAATATGGAATGTTCTTTTAAAGTTCATTGCTGTTGGGTTTACTCATTTACCCAATTTTAAACACTGTCCTTTATCTTCAGACCTAATACTTTCATTTCAGTATTATAAATTTATAACATGCTTCTTATTGAAATGGTAGTAAACATCCATGTAGTATATAAACATGTTAATACTTGCAAAAACAAGAAGTTGACACTGCTGTATCTGGGTTATGACTGGGTATCGTGGTGCTGTTTTTTTGTTCATATTCACATTTTCTAATATTCCACCAATCTCTCTGCACTTAGAGTGAAGTTTTTTAATACTTTAGATGAAAATTTGATCTTACACAATGTAATAATGATAAGAGTAATGACGTCTTGAAGGATTTCTCATTCATAGCTCTCCACATTGATTTATAAAATATTTAAAATGCATAAAGTACAAACTCCATAAGTTGATGCATGTAGGAAATGCTGCTAACTTGAATGTTTTACTCTGCCGCACCACAGGGTTAGTCTGAAACTCTTCAAGTTTACAGTAGGTGTGCTAGCCCTGGTGCTTGTGATGATTTTGAGCTGATAGAGTGCTGGGTTTATGGTACAATAAACAAACACAAAGGAGACAAGAATCATGCGATTGTCAGCAATGCAAATGGGCAGCTGTTTCCTCCTTCATCCTTGTAATCTTGACAACGTCTTCAAGAGACTTTTCGGAATTACACTCTTCTGGACTCAGCATTCATCTGTGGGGCCTGGCAACAGATTGTGGAGAAGCTGGGGAAGGCGACCTGGCAGTTGGACGGCCTCCGTGGCCATGTGGCCTGAGAGCGCCTTCTTGGTGCGATGCAACACTCTGCGGTAGGGAACCTTTAGCTAATCTTCAGAGTACACCCTTAATCTCATGAACCTAATTATCTGTGAAGGACAGTTTAGGGGGCCTCTGGAAAATTATTTATACTAGTCTATTCGCTTTTATCATGGGTGTATATAACTTTCACTACACAGTGATTAAATTTTGGCTCAGGGAAGGTATTCTAAGAAGGATTAAGAGGATTACTCATCTCCAGGGTGATCTGTGGACCCACTGTTGTTCAGAAAGACAAACATTCTACTCATTTACATCTTGGAGGTGGCCTAGTTTTCCACAGACATGATAAATATTCATGTTCCGCAGAAGAACTCACATGGAAACACGGAGTTTCCTGACAGGAGCACGCAGACATCAGGTGTTTCTTGAATTTCATGCAAGGTTTTGGTCTTGTTTTGCACGCCAGCGTATAACTGCTCAGTGCATTGCTTGTGTTTTAGTCCCTCCTGTGCTTTTCTGCCCCCTCTTTTCTCTGCAATAGACATGACCTGAAAGTCATTGTTCATTTTTGTTTTCATAGGTGAGGTGTGGCTGTAGTTTAGTTATTACAAAATACGATAAACAAATGAAGAGAGAGTAGCCTACGTAGCCTTAGCCTTTTGCTGTTCCTCACGGATATCCACACAGTAAGATAATTCAACGTACAACACAATGGCAAATAAGCTCATTCATGAATATGTAGATACTCAGTGGTGAAAAAGGAAAATAAAAATCTTAGAATGTTTGAATTTCTTGACGTATTCTTGTGCAAATATTTTATATGATCAATATTGCAGCAAGCTATTATTTTGACACATAAGTACACAATATACTATTTCTAATAAACTTGTCCCACAACTATACATTCTTTTTCTTTGTGATATTATGTTGAGCTAAGATGGCAATTTAAGACAAAACATATCCCTGAAATCAAAATTAAATTCAGATAGCAAATAGAGCAAGTTAAGTGTCTTTAACGATCTTTACACTGGATTAAAGAATCAGTATTAACATTTTGCTTGTAAAACGTATTAGAAAAATAAGCTCAAGTATGGGGATTGAGAATTACACTTGTATTTGAAGAAAATGCATAACAGTAAATTAATTTGTGCAAGAAGTAAACTTTCAAAATATTATGTGAACAGCTTCTTGTGTTCTGGGTAGGATCTAGGAACCAGCAGCGCAGCTGTCCCAGATGCCGCCCCTTGAGTACAGACCTCAGACAGGCGAACAGTCTGTACCCTGCTGCCGGCAAGTGGCCCCAGACACCACTCAGACACCGGAGCTCCTCCACTCCCTTCATGAGCCTTTCACTGGCTCCCTTGGCAATGGGCTGAGAGGGCAGAAGGCCTGAGCCTCCGCCGCACCACTCATTTACCTGTGCAAACAACTCGAGTCTGACTTCTCCGAGTGGTTCCCTGGTAATCTTCCCAACGTACAGCTGCTATGTATAAATCATGAATTATAATAGCAAAGGTCCCGCTGTGCTAAGAATCACAGGGCACTCGACCACACTTTAGCAGGTTGTAGGATGAAAAGAATAAAATGTCTCCAAACATCCTGCTCTTTTCCTTTTCCCAGCTGGTAAAATCAATGCCCAGCAGCTGCCTGGACTGCTCCCTTCCGCATCCAGCTGCACCAGACAGGCCCTCTCCGTTCCCTGCCCTCCTTCAGAGTTCAGAGACACCAGAAGAACATCTTGCCTTTCTTGAGGCACTGGAGGCCAAATCAATTGCCTAATCAAGTGAAAAGAAAACATCTGTGGCGCGTGAAAGGGAGGTGGCTTTCTCCGGAGATTTTTATAAACTGATTAAGTCGGGGCACTGCTAATCCCCTATCCTGCACTTCAGATGTTACATTGGCAGGGAAGATTAGAGTGAAAAGATAATGGTCATGTCACCGACGCACAATAAACAGTCTCTGAAGAGCCAGCGGAAGTTCAGAGATGCTCCCAGTGCGAATGTAAATGTGAACTTTAGCTCCTGGGCTAGAAAATCCAGTGAGGGTTGCCAGCCTCTGAGTGAAGAAGATACAAAGAGGAGAAGAAGAAAACAGCAAAAGGAGTGAGTTCTAATAACATAAGGCTTTAATTGCCATGGACTTGTTACATTAAATTTAGTCAGATAACTTCTGTGCCGGTTATCAGTGTTATTTCTGACATTCAATTTGATATTTCAAAAGATCTTTTAATAATTCAAAGGAATAAAAACTATTATATGTAAATTGGCAAGATAATGCTGAGTCCTAGAGAAAGTAATTCAGAGAAAGAAAAAAAAATCTCCTGTCAGAGCCACTCTCAAGGTTTATTTATGCCTTCAAAGGAGGAAATCAGACCGCAGATTTGGGGCTCTCACACACCTGTTCAGCAAGATCCATCCACATAATTACCTGCACAAAATTCCTTAAGTAGCAGAATTCAGCTAAATATTATATTTTTTTTATTTGAAGTTACTTCTGATTTTATAACTGCATCTCTTTTTTAATCCTACCGACCAGATATGTATGAAAAGCTAATTCTTTCTGGAAACATAAACTGGAAGCAAGCAAGAAGATAGCTTAAGAATAAAATAATCTTTCTATATAAAAGGGAAGTGACTACATACCTGGTGGCGAAGAGGGATAATTAAATGTTAATGCATTTTTCTCTCTGTCATCTTTTCTAGTCCTTCAACAGCAACAGAAATAGGAAAATTGGAATTGTTAACATGATAATAAGAACAAATAGTAAAGTACACACAGAGAATGAAAAATGCTGACAGTTATGGACATTTTGCTTTGGATAACAGAAAAATAGCTCATTGAGAATCTGCTGCTATTAATAACAAAAGATTTAATAAGCCATTTTTCCTAAGTTTGAAAACTTTGCCACCAGGTAAGAAAGAAACAGTAAATCTATGAGAACACTATGTTCTCAGAGAGATAACATGTGGCGGTACATGAGAGTAAAGAGGCAATGGTTGGTATTACTTTTGAAATGCAGAACATGGCTATTAGAGCAAAGAAAGTAGGGAGTGTTTCTGAGAGAAGGTATTACATGCAAATCCAGGGACAGAGACAGAGCGTGGTTCCTTCATCACTTTGGGATGAATGACTCCCAGGGAGTGACAAGGCCCTCAAGAAGAGAAACCAGACTGAATTCCTAAACAAGGACCAGTCTGTGCTGAGCTGCGCCCCTTTGGCATGGCCTCGCGGTGGTAGATACATAGCTAGAAGAGTTGTGCACCGCAGGACAATGCTTTGGTCAGTGGCAGAGCACACACATGGGCCGTAAGACGATCATGGAGCTAAGTGTCCTGCGACCTACTGCAGCGGAGGCCATCAGGAGGTCAGAGTGCAAGGCGTTGCATGCTTGTATCCACACACCTAGTGTTCTCTCAATCATAAAAATATAGTGTGAACAATCATGTGCAGTATATAATAACAAGGGCAATACAAAGTCTATATTTCTGGTTTGACTTTACTTTTATTGATACTTCAGTATAATTATTTTACCTACAACACATTGTTGCTGTGCTGTGCAGGCGGCGGCCACGTCTGTGTTGCTTCCTCTGACTCACGCCTCGTAGTTCTGCACAAATGACGTCGGCACGATGATGGGATTGAGCAGCGTTACCTTTCTCCTAACATATCGCGGTTGTGAAATGATGCGTGAGTGCATTTCAAATCTTGTCAGATGAATGTGCGAGAGGTTCGTGGTGACATCTGGCCAGGTGGTCACTTTGGAGAGCTCAGCATGCTAACAGTGCGCAGCGTGAGCAGAGGCTCTGACGCTCTGGGCAAGAAGAGCCTTCTGGGGGTGGTTACAGGATTTCCGTGATGAACGATGAAGACTTGAATTGTGTCCAAGAGGGTAGGTCAATAATTCAAGCTGCAGAAAAACGAGAAGCAACAGGTCAACCGATTGTTTTAAGGAGCTAAACATTCAGGGTTCCTTCGTAAATTAAAAACACCAAGTGCATTCTGGGTGGACATGACTTCTATGAGCTGAGGAGAAGAGAACATGAGAAATACATGCTGTTCTGTTTCCTCTGCCCCATGGAGTCCATGTACCAGTGACAGAGGTTTGGGAGAGATGTGGGGGATCTGAATTTCAACCCCTACTTGCTTCTCAATGGGATCTATCTCTGGGGCACAAAACCTGCACCACCTGAACAGCAATCTTAATGAACGTGATCATGCTCAGATTCTGGCTGAAATACCTTCCTCTCTGTGCTGCCTGCAGGTCAGTGGGACAAGGAAACCTGCTGAGCAAACAGCCGTTCTGCAAAGACGCAAGTTTGCTTTACACAGTGAACCCAGTGCAGTGGAGGATGTGACAGCAAGGATAGTTTGATTTCCATTCACAATTATGTGTCTGCAATTTAGGAAGGTGATTTAAAATTAAAGAACTTTTTAAGTAGGGGAGAAATATATGGGTAGGGTGATTCGATTTTTCTGTCAGGACTACTTGCATATTGTCAGAAGTGGGAGGAGTGGACTTCTTTCTTTTTTGTTTTTTTTTTTTCTTTTCTTTTTTGTTTTTTTTCTTTTCTTTTTTGTTTTTTTCTTTTCTTTTTTGTTTTTTCTTTTCTTTTCTTTTTTTTTTCAGAACCAGGGATTGAACTCAGACCCTTGCACTTGCCAGGGAAGTGCTT
>NDGM010908127.1:0-10859 GCA_002564305.1 Octomys mimax
CAGGGTGAGAATCTTTCCAATTAACTGCTAGATTCAAAAATCATCTGGAAATTCTCAGGAAGGTATTGTTTCTTAGAGTATAAAATAAATCAACTTTGCTTGTGCAATACAGATTAACTTATAGGTGTTAATTTGTATTCTTCATAGATACTTCTGTTTATGTAGCTTATTATGCACAGGAGCATAGAAAAAATTTCCTCAACACACCTAAATGATCACTGGTGATTTAAATGTAACCAAACTACAGGTTAGTACAGATTCGTTGAAAGTATGCTATCTGTAGCTGGTCACTGGCATTAAGCAACTGCTATGCCAGGTTCCGGCAAATGTATCTAAGCCTATGGCATTAATGCTGGGCATTGGTTTGGGTGAAAAGGACTTTACAAGTTACTAGGAGACTCAAGGAAGAAGGCGACATTAGAACTTAATGCACTTGAGCACAAGGTCAGGTCATTCTTACCATGGAGCCTGGAAGTCTGGGCCCAAGTGCATTCGTTTTTACTGTTGAACTTTTACTACTTTAAAGAACATTTAATTGTGTCTTAAAAATAACTGCTATAATTATACATAAAATATTTTCCAAGTAATGTAAGATTTTACCTATGATTAAAACATGAAAATTCTAGTATATGCACTGTTAAAGTGAACCCAAAACATGAACTTTCTAATAATGATGATTATCCTTCTCTAAAACCCATCTGGATTGCTTGCTTATTTGTAGTGAAATCCTAAAGCCCTCTCAAAATGTAAAAGTGATGACAGAGGAATGGGGGGCAGAGACTGCTCAGATTTCATACAGTTGTGTTAAGAGGCAGAGATCTGACCCATGGAGAGGATGAGGGGGATGATCTTGCATTGGAAGACTAAATACCCCCTACTGTAAATATGGAATTTACAGTAATCATTTACAAAGATAGAAAACAGTTTTTTCTCATCTATTCTTTTTCTCATCCTTTTTTTTAACTAATAAAAATTATCCATCCAGAGATAGAAACACAGTGTTTCCACATAAGAAACAATTTGGCCCACATTTGACAATCAACATTTGCACACTTGGCCGCCACTGAGCACATCTACTAAATGAATGGAGAGAGAAAGGGGAAGAGCACAAGGCATACTTAACAAAAGCACCTTGGATTGCACACAAGGGCGCTAAATTCTGGAGCTCTCAGTCAATGCCCATGGTGGACCTATCTCCATTTCTGTGCTCCCTGCATTTCTATACTCCTGCCAATGGTAATGCAAATCGGAAAGCAGTCACATCCTTTCCTCTGTCTTGAGAGTAGCTGCCTCCTTCTAGTTTGCCTGCTTTTTAAAGCATTCGTTCTGTACCACTTATTTAATAACTCTACGTTTATTCCAAATAAGTGCCATAACAAAATTAGCTTCAAAATTAAGTTTCTCTGAGTCACATATGCACATGCATTTAAAATGGAAATAATCAGGTTAAATGTATTTTACTCAAATTTTCAAAAAAAAAAAATCCCAGATCTCCCTATTAAATACAAATATCATTGTAGTAGATTCTTTAGGAACAATACCAAAGACAAAAGTTATGCCTGTATTCCCTTTATCTTCTAAAACACAGATATGAGCTTTTGCTTTAAGCAACATTATCATTCTTCCTTAGTGGAAACCTATTTCTCCATTTCTCTACTAAAAAGGCAATCAACTATGACCAAACTGAAGGAAGAAGGAACCAATTCAGAAGTACAGTGCTTTATTATTTTTAATGCTTTATTATTTTTTATTAGTACATGTTCACTATACATGATGATGCCCATCATGGGGAGTTACCAGATGTACATAACACACCTTAAGTCTTTTTATGTTCCTTTCCCCTCTTTCCACAACCTTTTATCTTTATCTCTAGATTCATTTCCCATTTAGAAAAGATCTAGCTCCCTTATTCCTATCATCCACCCTTTATTTGTCTGTATATTATTATACTTCATGTTTCTCATGTAAGAGAAGCTATGCGATATTTATGCTTGTGTGTTTGAAGATATGTTGTCACATCAATACATGCATGCCCATGTTTACGGAAGCATGATTCATGATAAATAAACCTTGTGAAGCAGCCTATGTATCCATCGCTGGATTAATAGATACAGAAATACAGAAGAGACCGACAAGCACGCAGGAAGAGCTTGTAGATAACGGCACAGTTTCTTGCATGGCATTTTAGTGGCCCAAAACATAAAATTCAATGATATGGAAACATAGGGATTATGAACTAGTAATATAAGATGGTGAAATTATCTGATACTTAAGGAAAAATAATTTTATTGTTTGTAATTTTAGGTACGACGCCTCCACATCAAATGACTTCTGACTTCCCCATGAAAACTGACACCTATATTTTTTATAACAGATAATGGCTCTTGACTTCTATATACTGAAGAACAAAAAGGCTGTAAGCAAACCACCAGGATGTCGGGGAGAGGCCTGGAGTAGATTATTCCTCACAGTCCTCAGAAGAAACTGACCCTGCTGATGCTTTAATTTAAGTTTCCATCCTCCAAAACCCTGGGACAATAAGTTCCTGTTGTCTTAGGCATCTAGTTTGGAGTACTTTCTTAGGGCTGCCTTAGCAAAAAAAAAAAAAAAAGAAAGAAAAAATATATATGTGTGTCAATTTTCAAGGGGAAGTCTGAAGTCATTTGATGTGGAGGAGTTGTACCTCAAATTACAAACAGAATAAAATTATTATTCCTTAAGTATCAAATAATTTCACAATCTTATATTACTAATTCATAATCCCTATGTTTCTATACCATTTAATTTTATGTTTTGAGCCACTAAAACACCAAGTAAGAAACTGAGTTCTTAAGTAAGTGTTTACAGATGAAGTTATTAAAGAGTCTTTTAAAGTACTGCTTACTCGGAGCTGGAAGCGGTGACATGGTGCTGCCCCTAGAAAGTGTTCCCAGGATTCTCCAGGCAGTGTTCTCTGGGCTCTGCACTTCAACATTGAGAACACTGAGCCTGCTGGCCCCTACAAGCTGACTGCATCTACAACTGCAGTCAGTCTCTTAAAGCTTCGTGGAACTGAGTTTCCACAAGAACGCAACGTGATGATGTCACTCATCTCTCTAATGTCTTGTACACAAGAGAAAAAATATCCCCACCACATGGGGAAGGCGGAATGTCTAGCTCATGGAGAACCCTTGAGCGTGCAGCCTGAAGTAGCCTCACCTGTGTCCTGGTGGGAGCCCTCAGCACCTGCTGGGCATCAGAAAAACCACTTAATCCCAGATGACCTCACCCACCCACTCACGGTCAGTGAGCTACGTACACAGAACACATTCATGAATTTCTACTATGTTCTACAAAAAAAAGTGGAAAATTTTTGTTGTTAGGCCAACTTTAAAAAATGTTAATTTCTCAAAATCATGCTTAAGCATGATATTCAGTAATTTTTAAGTAACCAAACAGAAACTAAATAATGCTTTTCAATTCCAAGTGTTGGGCTTAAAGTTGAATTACTGCCTTTAGCTACAGTCAGAAAGAAAATTCTAGCACTTAGGACATTTATTTTCAAATAAGTTGTGATTCTTACCTGATAAATCATACTACTTGATAGGATATAGATTGACCAAACAGTACTCCCTTAGTAAAGACATTTCAGGTGAGGAAAAATCAATGACAAAAGCTTAAGTATTTCTTATAAATTCATGGAATTTGGAAGTGCAGTTTGGAGTTTGGAGTGCAAGTAACTTCTTGAACACTCAGCATCAGAGGGCTCTGTGTGTGTGCTTCATAATTTATCCTGAAGCCAGCTTAGCGCTAAGACATTAACGATCCCCTTTACCCCTACTAACAGCACTGCTTGGCATTATTAGAGGAAGCAAATGCATAAACAAAGTATTGCACTTACCCTGAAATTGCTAAAAATAGAAATACTTTAAAGTTCTCCTTGCAAGGAATAAAGGTGAAGTACCAGTAACTTTATAAAAGGAAAAGATTTTGGAATTGGCAGAAAATATTAACAATAAGACCCAAAGAAAGGACCCAAAAGATTAACTCTGCACTACTTTCCTTAATCAGATTTAAAGTCCTTGTTCACAGCGTTTTCAATGAAAATTATAGAACAGATGACCTGTATGAACAGTGGAAGTGGAAGAAAAGGGAGCCCACTGCCTGATACTGCTTTACCAACTAGGAAGTAAGGATAGCTATTCCTTATAGTAGAATATAAGAGTGTCACATTCATTGTGCCCTGCCCTTCCTCTGCCTCCCTCTTTCCTTTCTGTTTTTCCTGCTTCACTGCCCTACCAATGTGCCCCACTTTCTTTACTTTTCATTTGTCTAAACTTTGCTTTGATTTCAAAGGAATTGGTCAAAGTAACTGGAATCTCTTCTGAAAATGGGAAGAGCCTTGTGTCACTGCAGATGACCATGCGTGGCGAATCGACTGTACGTTTCATTTCCTCCCTCAAGTCCCATTTCTACAACCAACTGATTTCTTATTAGCTTACTAGCTTATTGCTTGTGCCATATAAATCTATTGTATAAACTTAACAACTTAGCAAGAGAATCTCAACAGACACCTTTCTAAAATTTGAGTTTTCCTTTCACAATAAGTTCTGGGATATTTTTACTTTTATGGATTTATGGAAACATAACACATGTTTAACTCCTCATACTAAAGACAACTAACTATTAACTCGAGGAATCAATGACTGATCCCAAGAAAGAAAAGGAAACATTTATATTGAGTAACAGAAATACAGGTAGATGATAGAGATAGAGATAGAGACAGATAGTGATATGAAGTAAACATTTGATGAGTAATTTTGAGGAGATCATTTTTTATGTTGCAAATACATTCAAAGGCAGAGTCTTAACAAAGTTTTCTTAGTTCCTGGAACAAAGAGTCATTTGCTATGCTCAGCAAAAAGTATTCATGTGAAACAGCATTGAGAAACGGCAAAGTGTACTTTACATGTTATTGTTAAGTACTAAAAAGTAAGTGTGAGAGGACAACAACTTGAACCTACAGGACCTCCTCTCCTCCAACTTCACCCCTGCTGTGATACAAGCAGTACAGAAAAAAGGACCAGGCCAAGAGGGAACATCTATAGTCAAAGTCATGCCACTGTCAGAAGTATTCCACTGTGTTCTCTTGGGACCACGTGAGATCAACAGATCAAGTGAGAGGAAAAAGAGCTTACCTTTCCTCAAGAGGCAGAGGGAAAAGTAGGATTTCTTTCCAGTATGGAGAGAAAGAGGAAGGTTGTGACCAATAGAAACAGGAGGTTCCTTGGAGAATGGTTATCCAGCCAGCCATTTTGGCTCTGAAAAGGCCTGCTGCACTCTGTGGGCCTGGAGAGGTGCTGCTGCAGGGCTTAGAACTGCTGGCACACCCAGAAGAAGCTGTCTTCTCAACCCTGGGAAGGGCTCCTTATATCTCTACTGATTGCACGCTGCCCACAAAGACAGAACTGCTGTGTGTCTCACGGCTTCTTGTTTGTCCCTGCTTGCAAGATTCTAACAGCCAGGTTTCTATAGGTGCTGAGGGAATGCAAACCCTGAAAGAACTCCGTGAAGCCAAGTCATGGTGACCAAAAAAATGCAAACTGAATGTAAGTACGAGTAGACACCACAGCTGAGGAGAGAGGATGGCCTCAGAGAATTTGAAAAGAGAAATGCGGCATCAATTTTACCTCAAGAAATGTGACATTTAAGGAAACTCACAAGAACTCTTAGAGAGCTATGCTTTAAAAAACACAATTTTCTAACATACTGCATCAACAAAAAAATGTTTTGAAAAGGTATATTAGCCTGAAAGCAAGTGACTATCATTATTGTTGGTACAGAGTTAGAATCTCTCACTAGTCAGGCCTGCAACGCTTCCTATTTCTAAAGGTAGGCTGTGTTGACTGACAGGATCTTGTGGCCTGAGAGTGGGAGAGGAGTGGTTGTGTGAGGTGCCTGTAGAAGAAGGCGAATATATAGGCGCGAATGGGAAGGAAGTGTGCTAATGGGAAGGGGATCTGGGGAGGGGAGGGGGAGGAGGGAGAGGGAGGGGCAAAGAAAACTTGAGAAAAGGACAAAATGGAAGGAAGGTTTCGGAAATAGGGAGAGAAGGGGCATGAAGGGAGGCTTGTGGGGTGAAGAAAACAGAACCAAGATCTTTCATGCGCAGGCACAAAGCCCCTGTGATGAATGTGATCATTATGTGCACCTCTAGGGTACCAAAAAACTTAATTTTTTAAAATAATGAAATACCAGAATATACACGTACACCTTGATATAGTGATGGGAGACCATCTCACATTCCTATAATAGAAGAACATATACACAGTACCATGCATTAAAATGATTTATGTAGTGCTTAAACATGAAATTAACCGGAATGCCCAGTGACTGTGGAGACAGTTGCATACATTTCATTACAAATGCACTATAGGATATTATGGAGCTGTTTGAAAGACTGAAATAAACTGCATATTTATTATACTCATATTGTTAAACACACAAACAGTTTCAGAATTATATGTTTTGGTAATGTTTTTATATAACACTCCAACAACTATATATATAATGTATTTAGTATTTATATATGTATAAATTTAGTAATGTATTTATATATGTACATAAATATATATATATATATATATATATATATATATATAGTGCATTTAGTACAGGGTCTACAAGGTCTCACTACACAGACCGGACTTGTAGTGAGCCTCCTATTTTTAGCCTCCTGAGCACTGGGATTACAGGCATGCGCCACCATGACCAGTCTAATATTGTTCTTTTTATACATCTGCGAGAATAGGGCCTGTGGCCTTACTCTAAGGATTAATTATTTCTTTGAAAAGTAAAAAAAGGGCATGTGAACACAAGCTGATATTTCTCAAATTGTACAAAAGCACAGAGTGATATGCATGCCAACTTGGCTGTGACCTCAGTGAATTATTATTTTTTCAGGATCACTAATAGAAATAGCAAGACTCTCTCTTTGTCATTTTTCTCTCTTAATATTTTTAGTAAAAGTGATTACTTAATTATATTTATTTTAGTTTACCGGAAAAAAGTAATCTGTTGACTGTGTAGTCATAATACTACACAAGCAAACGTCAAATCATGCACATGAGATGATAATCCCTAGACAGAATGTGATCGCTCAACTTCAAAACTTGCTCTGAAAGGGTTAATTTAAAGTTAATCTGGCCACTTCTGGAGATTAGTTAGCTGATGGGCCCCAAACATTTAAGAGTATGACACCACACATGAAAGGAAGAAATGCCAAGCAGAGGGAGAGACGCACATCCCTCCTCCCTGACTCTGCGATACTGGACGGCAACTGCCTGACCACACCAGGCCATTCAGCTGCAACCTGGTCAGCATTCTCTTCTCACACAATGCAGTCTAGGATAAGAAGGAAGCGTGGCCACCCAGGAGCATAGGAAAGCAATAATGGTGTTTTGTGTGTGCACTGCTGTTCTCCAGCAATACCCCAAACAGTTTATGCACAATAAACTAAATGAGAATGGTTATGGACCCATGGGACACAAGAGTTTCTAGGATGTTCTTTTATCCAGGCATGGACATCGGTGCTGACTCACATCCTGAGAGACCGAAATAGAGTGATGCAATGGGCCTAACACGAGACTATTTGCCATCTCACCCTATCCGTCCCCCTTTGGATGATTTATAACTGATTCTGTTTTCTAGCTGGGTAGGCAGGGAGTGGGAGGTTGAATGAAGAATGGGAGAGAATTAGAACATGTGTGTGAACATTCAGAGTACCTGCAGATGTTACAAGACACGTATCTAGCAAGTGGCATCAGCAATGACTAGTAGGAAGATTGAAATGCCTACCCCTGGCAAACCTCAGGGAGGTGTGGCCTTAATACTTTCTATGATGCCTAAAACTACTCTACTTTAAATTTTTTTGGATGAGTTCTTGCAAAATGGACATTCCTCATCTTTTGACCTTGAAGCATTAGTGCTAAAGCCTACAGGCAGGAAAACATCTGCCTGGAATTAAGCACTAGAGATATAACAACTGACATTCTAGGTAAAAATCTCTATCTTTGTATAGTTTCTTTCTATGATCTTCAATACTAGTTTATGTTCTCATAGAAAATAGATGATAATCACAATTCATTATAATAATAGTGCTTATCAAGCACCTCACTTATACTCAATTCTGCCCTGAGTACCTTATATTATCTTTTTTTCTTCTCCAAAGTAATTCTGTGTTGTGTACTATTACCTTTATTGTGCATATCTTGTGGAGGAGAAAGTAAGTAGAAATCTTAAAGGCATAGGAGTAGTAGAGAGTTCATGAACAAAAACCAAACTGCACAGGAAATAGCTCAAACAATAAACAATTGAGACCCAATCCTTTTGAAAAGTTTGTAAACATCAAAAGAAATCACTAACACAGTAAAAAGAAAATCCATGCATTGGGGAAAAAATATAGTCAACTATCCCTCAGACAAAGGACTTCTATTTAGGACAAAGAATTTAAAAAATCAGGTCCCCAAAAGTCAAAGACAATCCAAAAAAAGGCCATCTGAGATGAATATATACTTCTCAGATAAAGAAATACAATTGCCAAATAAATATATCAAAAAGTTCAACATCACTGGTCATTCAAGAAAGGCAAATCAAAAACAACACTGAGATTCCATCTCAGCCCAGAAAGAATGGCTATCATCAAGAAGTTAGCCAATAACATTGGCCATAAATGCTAGAGGGGCTGTGGGGAAAAAGGAATCCTTCTCTATTGGTGGTAGGAGTGTAGAGTGGTACAGCCACTATGGAAATCCCAAAACAACTAGGATTGGAGGTCCCATTCAACCCAGCTATTCCCCTCCTGGGTATTTTCCCAAAGCAACTGAAAACATCATACCGCAGCAATATGTGTGTGCACCCATGTTTGCAGCAGCACAATTTATCATAGCTAAATCTTGGGGGAAAAATGCCCATCAACCGAGAAATGGATGAAGAAGATGTGGTATTTGTATACAATGGAGTATTACTCAGCTATATGAAAGATAAATTCAAGGCTTTTATAGACAAATGGATACAACTACAGACTATACTCTTAAGTGAAAGAAATCAGACTCATGCATGTAAACATTGCATTGTCTCACTAGTGTAAGAAACTAAAGGTAAATAAAATCTGAAAGGTACAATAGATACTGTGAAGGAGAAAGAATCTGTTCAAAGGGAAGAAAAAACTGGGATGAGGAAAGGGACAAAAGAAAGAAGGAAGAGGAAAAGATGTATCTGTATACATATACAGGATAGTTTGGATAATTATATTGCCGATTTCTGTTGATCTAATAAAGGAGCAGTTAATTATTAATGTTTTTTCTTCTCCTTTTTAGTTTCCTATAACCTTTTTTTTTTACTAAATTTTTATGCTTCTAGCTTCTAGCTGGTAATCTAAACAATTAATTTGAGGACAACATTGTGCAGCACAACAACCATTGTCAAATTCCTATTATTTTGTTTAGTGAAATTCTGTTTCATTTCTAATGTGGGCTTTTTGTTTTTGTTTACTATTTTTTATTCTCTTTAATACTTTAAAAAGACTATATCTTAAGAGCAGGCAAATAACTTACTCTAGTGACTCAGGCAAAGCCCAAGCCTGAGGTTTCTCTGACAAACCCTTCCTATGGTTCCCACATCCACACTAAATTCCCTGAGAAACAGAAAGAGAATCAAGCTAAGTGTCTGTGAACTGATGAATGGGTAAAGAAAATGTACATATCCACAGTGGAATGCTTTTTAGAAGGAAGAATGAGATCTTGTTGCTTTATTTGAAGTAACATGGATGGATCTAGAAATCATCATGTTAAATGAAATAAACCAGACAGAGAAAGCCAAGTACTCCATAATATCACTCCCATGCAACTTGGAAAAACTAGGTCTCACAGAAGCTGTGGGTACCAGAGGCTGTGGAGAGCAAGGATAGAAATGGACTATGAGCTGGTGAAAAACAGGCCAAAGGACACTAAATGTGTGCAAGAAGTTCTGATGTGCTATTGCCAAGAAGGATTGTGAAAGATAGTAACAATGCTAGAAGAACAGATTTTGAAAGATTTTTCCAGAAAGAACTGACAAATGTTGGAGGAGATAGACACATTTAACCTAATTTCCATGTACCACAGTATATACATACATTGAAGTGGAACCCAATGAATATGTACAGTTTTGTGAGTTTTATGTAGCAGTTAAAATTTTTAGAATTTTGAAAATTAAAAAAAATAATTTTTTGAAGCAGCAGAGTGGCAGAGCTGTTATATATCTAGGATTGTGTCTGTACTCATGCCCCAGTTCCTCTCCTTATAGTTATCTTTAAGAGTGCTTCCATTATATGACTATGATTTTTCAGGCTGGTGAGATAGTTCAGCAGTCTAAAACACCTGCTTAGGCAAGTTTAGGCAAGTGCAAGGACCACAGTTCAATCCCTAGTAACACATGTCGCACGAGCCCCATGCCTAGGATGGGCTGAGCTGACCAAAAATAAATAAATAAATAAACAAACAGATAAATAAATAAATAAATGATTGTGATTTGCCTACAGCTGTTACTAGTGGAAAAAATGTCAGAATTAATTTACCTGGACTTCTTTCTTTTTTAATTTGTTATTTTAAAGAGCAAAAAATAACAAAAGAAATAAAAAGTATGACACAGAGTTTTAATGCAGGATAATAAGAAATGAACACTGGTTAATACATTGCATATTGTTGTCCTCAAAGTAGTTGCTCAGATTATAATAAGTAGGCATGCAAACTTCATCCACCAATATATGCACTACCTGTATTTCTTTTTTTTTTTAAACATTTATTTATTTATTTAGAGGGAGAGAGAGAGAGAGAGAGAGA
>NDGM010909399.1:0-15185 GCA_002564305.1 Octomys mimax
TTTAGTACAGGGTCTACATGGTCTCACTACGTAGATTGGATTTGTAGTGATCCTCCTGCTTTCAGCCTCCCAAGAGCTGGGATTACAGGCGCGCGCCACCACGTCCAGTCTCAATCGCCAGCTCAGCGTGCCCCAGGGGCAGTGCCAGCACAATGCGCTGGGGATTGAACCCTGGCCACTGCATCTGCCTAAGCAGGCACTTTAGTCCCCTGAGCTATCAGGCCAACCCCACAAAGTTAATTTTAAACTGCTCTTAGCTTCTATTACATTTGGGCTCCTGTTTCTTACTAACTTACTAGCACCCATTTGTTTTATGAGTAATTGATAGTGGGGCACTCCCACTGTCAGCTTCCCCGGGAGGTGGCGCCGTACGTGGCAGGTGGAGTTCAGTGGAGCAGCTTCCTTCCAGGCCAGAAGCAGAGAATCCACTGCAGGTTTTCCTTCCACAGAGAGACCCTGCCAGGAAGGTCTGGAGCAAAGACTGGAGGAAGCAAAGACTGGAGGAAGCTGGGATCTGAGGAGTTAAACAGGAAGTCACACTGGAGGCCGGGCCAGCAAGAAGCCAGAGAATACGTGTTGGCCAGACTCCTCTGGAGAGCAACACATTTGTGGGTGGAGAGCTCAAAAATACACTTGGGCACTAAATTTTTCAGAAAAGAAAGAGATAGCTGTACCTCCCCTAAGGAGACACTTCACCAGGTGTTTAGTTTTCCCCTTGCAGAGAACATGAGGTCATGGGGGTACGGATTCTAAAGCCACAAGACTCTGCTCCTCTGACTCACACAGCAGCTTGGCTGCCTCCTCCCAAAGTCATTCCTAGAGGCTGGAACTGGGGGACGCCCTGGGACACACACACTCACTTTGACCTCACTGGCCTCCTTGCCAAGGTGACTCAGCCAGCTACCAGGGACACCCTGGACGGGGCACTGGGCTCTTTGCCTCCCAGGAGGGGAGTTCTCCCCTGGGTTCTGTGGCAGGGCTTGTTACGTGGCAGGTGATGTCAGAGGGTTGGCGGTGGCTTCTGGATCTACATCTGGATCCTCTCATGAATTTAGCTCCTCTTAGGTCTCACCCTAATCTAGATCTCTGCTGAAGTCCAAAGCTTGTGGCACGGGGTGGGAGGAAGACAGGGCAGCCCCTCCTCCTGTGTCTTTCTACTTTATCTCTCATCACTCTAGAGTAAATATTGACTGACCTCTGCAGTGTGTTGAATGAACACTAATGCCGATTCTCAGGCCTCTCTGCACCAATGCCTTTGGGACATTCAGCTCCACCCCCTGGAATCTGGCTGGCCTGTGGTGGCCAGTGCAGTGGTGTCAGCTCCAAGTCAGGAAACCCACGCTCTTCTACTCACTCTCTGGGCTCCTCTGACAAGCATCAGGAACAGCAGCACGAGGCCACTGGCTGATGGGCCATTGCCTCAACGCACGGTCGGCCCACATCCGGCTACCTGCCCAGCACAGCGCAGACAAGCTGTGGTCCACCCATAGAGCTGTGCCTGTGGCCTGCTTTTGCATAAATAAGTCCAGGAAACAGCTGAAGAATCATCAGTGAACTACAGATCGGTGGATGAATAAATTCTATGTCATTCAAAACCATAGGCTTTCAGTTGTTACACTGTGTTATTGCAGTAAGAGAGAAATGAAGCAGCGCTCTTTCTGTCCTCCTTGAGTCTGAATCAATACACTCTAATTGTGAATCTGCATTCAGCCAGGACATCCTGCTGCTCTTAAATAGCCTACGAGAAGGACACTGATGCAAGGTGGACATATTTTAATTTGGCAAGCATCCAGAGATGTGACAGGAAGGCCCTGGAGCAGTGAGTAGAGTGAGGTGTGGGTGCTCCATCCATGTTTTCTTGGACAGTGAAGCTTGCTGCAAGAGCCATTCCTTATGGAATGGTGGGGCGAGACAGCATTTCTTCTGGAAACCAGCAAGAGATGCCAATTTCAAAGGCACCATGAAAAGAAGAAAAAGCATGAGATATGGTATACAGCAAGTTGAGAGACCATGAGACCCTTGCTAAGCTGGGCACTGGGACTGTGAGGACATCCCACAGCTGCCAGCCCTCATCTCAAGACTACGCCCTCCGGAACAGAGTGTCCTGCTCTCCAAGTGTTGGCTAATATCCCTCTCACCATATTGCACTGGCTGTCTTGACCCAAAGCTGCTCTCTGCTTTTTCAGGAAACAAACTGGGTGGAAGTCCAGGGCTGAAACTTCCTCCTTGGTGTCTGACAGGGACTGACGTATCCTAGGTCCTTTGAATCCCGGAAGTTCAGGACACACCCAGCCCTGATTGCAACATCCGAACGCTGGAGGGTAGGTGAGAGGACAGAGGTAAAAAGCACTTGGACATGAGGGACCCACTGGCAGACTGTTCGGTGAGTAGCTCGGGCCTGGTTTTTGTGCCTGTGGCGGGCGGGGTAAGTTTATATACTGATGGCTTTAACTTTGGAAATTCGAGACACTCAGAAAACAAGCGTATTTAGACATTGGCTGTGGTACAAAAATCTGCGGTTTTCCTTTGGTTCTATTTGAAACAGGGACCTTTCTAAGAAATGACAGTGGTTGCTATCTTTCCTTCTCATTCATGGAGAACGTTTGAATGTGCTTGGTATATCACGTTTGGATCCAGACGGTGGCTGTTGGAAGAAAGCCTTGAGACACACACCAGAAGTGCCACTATGGAGTGTGAAATACACACAAAAACATGCAGCATGTCTGCAGCCAACTTGGGGCTGCAACGAAGCCAGGGAGGAGGGTCCTCATGTTTCCCTGTGCTGTCTAGAGTCAGGGACCCAGAGCCCTGTGAGAGGGAGGACGGAATCTTCACTCTGTCCAGCATGCACAGAGGCTCACCAGCAGGTCTGTTTCCCACCTGGAAGCACTACCCGAAACAAGATCGTCCAGTAGTCCAAGGACAGTGGTGGAGAAAGGACGCAGGAGCTAAAATGGAGAGACATCTCTATTTCAAAGATGAAGTGACTGAGGAGTGTTGGTATCTTATCCTAACAAAAGAGTGCTAAAAGCAAGGGATTATAGTCATTTTTCATGTATTTTATTTAAAAAGCAAACCAGTGTTAGAGAGGTTTGTAAGAAAGCCATAAAGAAAAAAATCAGCAGGGACTGTTGGTTTCCTTTTTGTTTATCAAAAGGGTAAGGAAATCACAGGAAATTCCATAAAAATGAGTTCAAGAATCAGATCATGTAAATGAGATGAATTCATCAATAGCTACTAAGATTAATAACAACCATGGGGTGGCCAGCTCTGCCTAATTTTACTTTTATATACACAAGAGCAAGATGTGCTCCATGTAAAAACGAACTTCAGTGGGATTGTCGCTGGATGGCACAGTGTCTGTTTTGCACAGAATAAAACTTTCCTCTTTTTATTACCTATATTTAATCTCTTCCTCATAGAGGATTATTGATAATATCTTAAAGAAGTCTTTTATTATTTATTGGCTTGGCTTCCTCTCCCTGATTTTGCTTCCATGGTAAACTATTAAATCTTCTCTTATCTGCAGTTGCTGCCTGATGATAGTAATAGTTTTTGAACCATACCGGAGGGGCTAGACATGGGATTAATGCAAGCAAAACCCTGGCACTGACAATCCCCAAAGAAGAAAGGCAACGCCAAGAAAGCAATGTAATAGGAGGTAACAGAGAGAGGAACTGAGGCCAGGTTCAATTGCATTTTTAAAAAAGAAAAAGGAGCTAATGATCTAACATCCTTGTAGGCAGCAGTCTGTCTTTAGATCAGGACCTGGGAAAAATGTTTCCTTTAAGCAACCCTGAGGCAGCCCACGGCCTCCACTCCACACCAGTTTCCATGCCCCGGGGTTCAGAATAGCTCCTGGTACCATTCGGAACCATTGTCCCAAGGACTGTTGTCCTATCCACAGCACTGAAGGTCATCGCTACGGGCCTGCTGCCACCAAAGTTATCTGGGAGCCAAGGAGGCGGATATCCCTCAGCCAGGGCTTCCAAATCCTCTAAAGTCACAGAATATTTATTTGCAATTGTTTCATCTCTGTCAAGTGCGCAAGTTGATTTCCTGATATGATCCCAGCATGTACTTGGGGAACAATGCTCTGCGAAGATGAGGTTATACTCTGGGAACTTTGTAAAACAAGTGGATAGATTGCAAAGGAATGCTTCACAAAACCCTGAAGTAATTATAAATGCTCAAAGCTTTAACCACCTGCAAGTTGTCCTGCCCTTTCCATCCCTGGGGTTGCACAGAGCAGAACTCATTGCTTTATCTTGGCTATAGTTCTTACTTTGGTCAGCAGCAGTGGACTATATGTGGATCTCAGTGGACTACATGAATTTAACTGGGAAAAACATTTCTGCTGACGCTAATTTCTAGCTGAAATTTAGAATTTCTTTCCAGTCTGAATACAGGCAGCAAACTTCAATACTACTAGCAACCTTTGTGACTATGCAAATGATGAAAAGCAGACATATTTTACATGAGATTAGAGTTGTTACAGGTATTGATAAATATTGTTTATTATGAGTCTCATAAACTTTGGTAATTCTGAAGACTTGTTATTTAGTTTAGATCTTTTCTGTGGTACCAGGGATTGAACTCAGGACCCTGCACTTACCCAGCAGATGCTTATGCTGCCCCAGCCCTAAGACTTGTTATTTAGTATGTTAATAAAGCAAAATATTTTTATAGATAAATATCAGTACAGCTTCCTTTGTAATCTTGTGGGTGGTTTTTTGTTGTTGTTGTTGTTGTTATTTTGTTTTATACATCTAAAAATATTATTCTAAGTAAAGAGGTTTCCCCAAACTACTAAAGCAGGCCCTCATACTAAAACATTTAAAAATTGCCTTTAGGACATGCTTCAACCTCAAAAGCCTGGATCAGCATTTATTTTCAAATTATTATTGCAATGTGGCAGGACAAAGAGGGCCAAAATATCGTGTGCGGCTTTTCACTGATGATCTTGAAAAGGAGGTCTTTGTTTGTTTGTTTGTGGTATTGGGGTTAGAACTCTAGACCTTGTGCTTGCCAGGCAGCGCTTATGCCACTGAGTTATTTCCCTGGCCCAAAAGTTTGTTTGTTCTTCTTTTTTTAACAAAGGAAAGAAACTAGCACTAGGTTTTGATATCTGTAAGCTTAGCCTCTAAGCCAAAAAATATGACAAGGGAAATCATCCTCTAGTCCACGTACAAGGAAACAAGCAGGATCAAGTTACAGACGAATGAAATAAGCTAATCATAGGATCATGTGGGGAGAAAGAGGATGAAGGAAGTGGAGGAGGAGGAAGAAGAAGAGAAAGAAAAGGAAGGGAGGGAGGGAAGGGAGAAGGAAATGAAAGGAAAAGAAGGAGAGAGAAGAGCCACACTTTCCCACAAAGCGCCACCATAAAAGCCAGTAGGGAGTAAGGAGCAGTGGCCAGGTTCTTGTTTTCTTCCATCCTTTCAGTAACCGGGTGGGGACCTGTCAAAGACAACGTCTGCCTTCACATTCAGGCCCCCTCCCATAGCCCCATGTCGTGAAACCTCATCAGGCTGCTCCTCAGGTTGTGACTTGGTTCAGATGGCAACCTGGCTTGCCGTCTTTGCATTTCAGCCTGGTCGCCAGGTGTGACTGGCCCCAGCTCAGAAGATGCTGGGCAAGAGTCCACAGCTCCCTGGAGATTCTGGTCTGGCGCAGAGGTGGGGAAGGCAGGCTCAGTCTGCCGTGGCTGTCGCATGGCTCACACATTCCCAGTGTGCACAAATGAGACGTGGAATGTGCTATTCCATGTTACCTAAAAGTTTATTTTCTCATCTGTAAAATGAGAGGAAGAAAGAACATAGCTATGTTCTTTAATGTTACTTATCTCATAATCTGTGACAGCTTGCCATGGGGATTCCAAAGGCCACAAGATGACAAATAAATAACTCCTTACATGGAGGAATAGTGCCTTGAAAAGCCACCTCCTAGGAATCAGAACTCACAAAATCTCTCGCACTGTGCCTGCCACAGGAAAGGCATCCCCCAGCAGCTGAGCCTAAGTGGCGTATCGTACCTTAACACTATGATGATCACCATTATCTGAAGCAATCAGCTCCCATACCAGCCCCTTAGCAGCTAGAATAAAAGCATATTTTTCTGAAATAACTGGATTTAACCTTCTGGATTACTGAAACTTCAGACAGTCAGAAAGAGCAGCAAGGCTATTTCAATTATTTTCAAGTCATCTGCTTGGTCATTTTGTGTGCTCATTGCCTAGATTACTGTTTTTTGTTTGTTTGTTTTGGTTATGACAATATTTATAAGACAGAATTTGCTTAGATGTTGGACAAAATCATTTTCTTGTTAGTTAAGTAGGAAATGTCTGTGTCACTCAGTTATGTGGAAATCTTTAAAGGGGCTCAAGCTTGGAATTTTCCTACCATATAATCTACCACAAGCCTAGAATTACTATTTGTAAGGGGAAAAAAAACTCATCACATTTTTTCCTCATAACTGGTGGTCCTGGGAGGATGCAGCATGTTTATATAAATTCATATGGAGATGTAAAATCAGTATTAAACTTTTTCCCTATAACGAATATTTGGTAGGGGATGGGATATTTTAAAGTGCAGGAGATGAGCTCCACAGTAAGGTTCTCTCAAAAAACCAAAAAGAGAGAAAGAATAAGAAAAAGAAGAAGGAGGAGGAGGAGGTAAAGCAGCTACAGCTATTCTGCTCAGAACTGGTTATCAGCTAATTTAACACCGAGTTAAATTAGTGTGATTATATTGATTAGCCATTCATAAAAGGATTCGTTTCTGATAGGTTCTCTAATGGATTTGGTTACTTAATGTTTCCACTCACATTTCTGTCCATAGCTGTTGAAGCTTTCATCAGCTCTCTGGGCCTAATAAGGAGGCAGAATTTTAGTTATTCCCCAGTCGTGCCCCGCAGAAGCTCTTCGGCATCCTTTCTGGTGGATCAGTGTGGGGAGAAAAGGAAAGACGAGGGCAGATCGGGGCACCAAAGTGAAGAGACTTCGTGCCCTTGAAGAAGATGTGGCCCCAGATTTTCTGATCATGCACAGATGCATGCACGTCTGCACACACACGTGGGTGCACACACACACACACACACACACACACACACACACACACAGGGCCAGATAGTCTAGGGCTGCTTTGGCATTTATGCGAGTCTGCTTTTCAATTTCCATTGTCAAGTCTGAGCAGACAGTACACGGTAAAAGCTCTAAATCATTGACTCTAATGAAGGAATCATGCTGAGATAATGGAAATATTCTTAGCAGCTCTTTTTATTTATTGATGCCACCCTTATCTCAATCTTGATCAAGTTTTTCTGGGGACTTCCTGGAACATTGTACCTAGGGTCAAAGTGAAACATTCTCTATGGCTTTTACAAGCAGAATAGCCTTCTCTTATCTGATCACAGCATTAATAGCAACATCATGCACTGAAAAAATTCCTGGGATTTTTGAGCCTGGGCACCAGGAGTTCTGGAACAGGTGGATTATGGGTGGAAGCAGCTATTCCCTTAGGAAGTGGTGCTTGAATGCCTTGGGGAGACAGGCACTGTTTGCTTTCCTGTAGGCTCCTCCTGTAGGCTGTGCTGGAGGAGACTGAGCTTTCCATCACTGATTTGTAGGCATTTAGTTGGTCTGGCATGCCAACACTACTCCCCTGGGGACAGGAGTTTTGATGGACTGATAAATTTGGCACATACAGGAGCCCCTATAGCCCAACATGGAAAACTTCTGAACTAGCTGTAATCGTTTGTACTTTAGAAGTAGGCAAGCTCTTTCCTATGTGCCCTATTCCTGTACTGCTGTCCAAGGCCCCCTTTCTCTCCCCAAGGCTGCTGCCCATGCATTAAGCTATGCCAGATTTGGAGGGCTGGTGGGGACCTTCCCCTCGGCTGTTTGGTCTCCTAGTCCCTCTTTCCACACTAGGCTTTGCTGCTGGGGAAGCTCCTTGCCTTATTACTCCCTACAAAGACATCAAGTCCCCCAGTCTGTGTCTCCACTTTGTCTTCTTGTAGGCCCAGCCCCAGCCTTGTGTTGTGTTTAAGAGCAGAAAATCTCACCCTGCAAGCAAGCATCCAAATCTCTCTTTCATGCCCAGGATTTCTTGGTTGAGTCTTTGTTTCTGTTTTACTCTGAGTTGGAGAGAGACATAGGAAATACAAAAACAATGCACAGCTTATGACTTGAGGGTGTAGTTCAGTGGTAGAGCACTTGCCTAGCACGCACGAGAACCTTGGCTCCCTCCCCAGCACTGGGGGAAAAGCGCTTAACCTCAAATAAGAAAGCCACAGGACTGTAAAGCAGATCATAAAATTATATTAACATGAAATAAGATTGGGCCCGGGGATATAGCTCAACTGTACAAGTGCCTGCCTGGCAAGCACGAAATCCTGAATTAAATTCTTGGTACCACCCCTAAAAAAAGATTTGAACAAATGAAAGGACTTACAGTGTTCTTTTTATGGGGGCTGTAAATACCATTAAATGTTATATATATATATGACCTCTGCTCTTCCTATGACAAAGAGCCCCAGTGACTGCACACTTTGGCTTTATTCACTCAGAAACGGGCACAAACAGTACAAGTCACACAGGACTCGTCTGTCTCCTCCCAGCCAGGGTACGTTTCCAGGTAAACAACAGGATCACAGCTGCATGTGTTTTCCGTGCCATGTTAGTGTGCATTCATGCCACCTTCTTCCCTAGTGCTCACGGAAGAGGTCAGTTATGCCTTAATCTTTCTATCTGACCTCCCAGATATATATATGTAATACAGTTACAATCAGGATTCAAATAGGGATTTTAGAAGTTATAATTAAATGAATACTCATATAGAAGGATAAATGCCCCAAAATAGCCAAAGAAAGATGAAAAGAAAAAAAGAATTACTCAGAAGGTGTGGTGGTGCACGCCTGTAATCCCAGGGCTTGGGAGGCTGAGGCAGGAACATCGTTACAAGTTGGAGGCCAGCCTGGGCTACAAAGTGAGCTCAGGGCCAGCCTGAACTGTGTAGTGAGACCATGTCTCAATAAGACCAAAAAAGAAAAAGAAAAAAATTGAAAGGAAGAACAAAAGTTAATGTCTTTCCAACTCAGATCATAAAATATGTATCATCACTCTATGTCATTATTTCATGAAACATAAAAATATTTCATAATTTAGAACCAAAAGTTAAGACTGCATTTGAGTTAGAACTATGTTAAACTTCATAGTACAAAAACCTTAAGAAAGTGTTAAATAAAACCACTGTATTTCTTTTACACTTAAATCCGAAGGAACCGGGCTCCTTCTGCTCAGCGACATTAGCATCTGCTGTGGAGTCTCAATACCACCTTACCATATTGCCCATAACTCTCAGTCCAGGAGGAGAAAGGATGAAGAAGGAACCTTTACTGAAATCCCACACAAGGCTTTCGCCCACGTCTCCGTGGACAGCATTTACGGCTCAATACGTGTGGGTGGGGGAGGCTGTTACAAGGGCTATTAGAAGGTATTTCTTCTCCTAATGCCAAGGTGTGTTTAGTGGGATCCTCTTAGGTGTCTCAGGAAAAAAATAAATAAATAAAAGGCTTTAGGTCACAGAGGGGTACCAAAGAAGCTGACCAACTTTCTTTCCTGAAGGCCCTCTCAAGAAGTTAAACACACCAAAACTTTTCCAGCATACCTGGAAGGGGCAAAAGGAGGCTTTCATAGTACTGTATCCTTCACAGAGGACAAATTAGTTTTCTTGGAAACAAAAAATAAAAAAAATCAAGGGCCAGCCGAATAGCTCAGCAGATTAAAGCACCTGCAAGCAGGCATGGGGCTGGGGGTTCAATCCCCTGGCCTGCCATGCCGGCCCCACCCCCGGGGTGTGCTGAGATGGCAATTGAGACTAAGAGTGGTGGTGCATCCTGTAATCCCAGCACTTGGGAGGCTGTAAACAGGCGGATCACTACAAGTCCAATCTAGTATAAGACCCTGAGTACCCTGCAGACCCTTCCCTAAAAATACAAAAAAGAAAAATCAATAATATTAATAAATCGGAAAGCTTGGTGGCAAAATAGTGATTTTCTTCTCCTGACCCTGAGAGACTCACTCCCCCCTCAGGACCAAGGAAGCCAGCTACAGGTGTGCTGTACCTGCACTACAGATAGTTATAAACTTCATTAATTGTTTGCTACAATTTTTAAAAGTCACACATCAGAGGGAAGCCCTGTTTTCTGCATTTTTCAGACAGGCTGAAAGAGCATCCCATCCAGGCCCTACTCCCCTGATCAGAGATGGGCCGGAATAAGTCTCTGGCAGCTGCCTCTCCAGCACATGGTCCCCGCCTTGTCCCACACACAGTCGGGTGTCTGCCTGGTACCTGCCCAAGCTTGACTTTGCAAACCTTGCTTTAGGAGTTAAATTCTTTGTGAAAATTTGGTACCAGCCCCTCTTTTGTGTCCCAGACAGTTTCAGTGAAGATCTTTTCTACTATATGTTACATATTTCTTATCTAAAATATAAGGCTAGAAGTATTTAAGATTTGAGGTTGTTTCAGATTTTGGTGTATCTGAATATTCATAATGTGATACCTTGGAAACGGAATCCAAGTGTATACAGGAAGTTCATTTATATATACATTGTACACACAGTCCGAAGCTAGTTTTAGACAACATTTTCACTGCACTGTGTTTTGACTGAGACTCATCACATCAGATTATGAATGGAATTTTCTATTTGTGTCACCCGGTCAGTGCTCAAAAACTTTTGGATTTTTAAATGTTTTGGATTTCAAAATTTTCAATTTGTAGTGCATGTCTCCCAAATCCTATCATAACTTTCTGTGTTAAATGTAGAAAAGAAGTTCAGCTCATAACAGGGCTTAGCATCTATGAGGCTGAGACTGTTACTGGTCTGTTCCACTCCTCATGGTGGGGACCAAGACCAGGCCACCCTTTGAGGTCCTTCCTCTTCTCCAGACTGATGTGTTCTGTCTGATCATGTGTGCGAGGTGTGAGGCTCCTGGAGCCTGAGGGTGTTTGCACGTGTGACTATGCCCACTGCCGAGGAAGAGCTCAGGGGCTGTGAATTTCCTTCCCTTGGCCAGTTCAGTATGATGCTGCACCAAATACCAAGATGCCTGAGCCCCGGAAGAGGTTGGCTCCTTGTAGGAGCAAAGAGCCCGTAGCACGGCACGCAGTCCGCAAAGCATTGGGGCATCTGATGGAAAAATCTCATTGTCAAAATGCTCTGCTATGGCACTTCCCAGGTGAAAACTATAAGAGTGTATGTTTGGGGGATTCCGCGATCAAATTCACCTGCTCTGTGTCTGAAGAAGCTGAAGAATCAACTGACATTTGCTGTCTTTCTTTGGGCTTTTAAAATCAATTGTCATCGATGTCTAATATGTACAAATACATTGTTCAGAATGATGTTGTGGAGCTCAAATGACAAGATCTCTATCTAAATTCTTCTGTCTGCAGGTTAAATTCATATATGAATGAATTTCTGAAGCTTTACTTAAACATACTTTTTCAGCTGTTTAGCTTTGGATTTCCACTCCATCAGCCTCCCGCAAATCAGCTCTTTGGGGGAATCGGGGATTTCTGGAGGCATTCTGTTGCTGTTTTCTCATGCTTCTATTTTTCGTTTAAACATGCAAGGTTAAGGGTCAATGATAGCGGGAAGACTTCGTTGCTGGTGCGGAGATCCCTTTAGTTAGCCTCCTGTTCAGTGATGAACTCTTGGCATAGCTCGCTGCACACTTTGCCTCTGCGGCAGGCTCCAGCCATTTCCACTAATCTGGGAAGGGGAGGATACAGCGTAATTGACCCAGCGCCCAATTCTGCAGGAAGCACTGCCACATTGTTGATAACACAAAGACCACTCATACTTTTATAGAGGTCTAGCCGAACCAAAATGTTCATAATAATATTCTTAGTTTGAGAGTTAAATGAGATCCAGAGAAACTAGGACAAATTTTCAATATATTATTCATTTAGTTCTTTGTCTCTTAACCCAAAAAAATATACTCACTTCATTTAAAAAATGTGTTTGTTTGTTTATTGTGATGCTTAGGATTTAATGTAGGGCCTCCCCACTGAAATAGCTCCCCAGCCCTTTATGTAGTTTTCATTTTGAAGCAGGGAACCAACTGAATTGCTGTTACCCAGTCTGGCCCATACTTGCCTCCTGGAGTACAGGGATTATGGGATTGCACTACTTGCCCCAGCTATGCCCTCCCCTTAATGGTTAGAACTGGTTTTGGGCTGGGGACACAGCGTGGTCCTGTGTCTGTTAGAACATACTTTCGCCTTCCTTGGAATGATAAAGATGACAGGAAACTAAACTTGCATGCACTCTGCTGGTGAGTTGTTGGCATTTGGCCTGGAAGAAAAATGGATCAACTTCAGTTTTGAGAAGTTCTCCAGGATTTTCACAGTCAGACAGGGAAGACTTAATCTTTAAGAGCTCATCCAGAAGTCATGCATCCCTGCAGCTGTATAGTCACTACCGATGGCAGCTGTTACAGTAGCATTTTAGATTTCTAGGGGCTCTGTCTTTGGAAGCACTCATGATCCTCCTGTTCCTCTTTCTCCCCCCTCTAGTACAACAAGGCTTACAAGAGCCTCAAGGAACTTTCTCAAAATGGAGAGAATTTCTGCAAGCAGATCACATCTATTCTTCAGCAAAGGTACAAAACGCACGTTTGCAACAGACAGTCCTTGCTCTGCAGGTGTAGCCAGCAATGTGACACGACTGGAGAGGTGATTGCAGGCAGGCCTGCTTACCAGAACATGTTATGCTCTGCTGCTTGAAGGACTAGTTTGATGAATGATTCTCCATTGCACATTTATCCACCATAAAAATTAAGGAAGAACAGGAAGGAATTCTGCTTGGGGAGGTTCAGTCAAGTCTCTTCTGATTCTTCAAGCTGAGTTTAGCACATCTCCTGGGGCTCCCTGTCATGTCTGATGTATGCACTCATTACTGTACTTTTCACATTATTGGTTTACATTTTTGCTTCCCCTGCCAGGGCAAAGGCTGTGTCTTCATTATTACTATAATGACAAGGCTCTTGGAGCCTAGTCTTTTGATTTCTTTGGTAAGTGTCTGATGAATGGATAACTGGATGAACAACGAAAAATCACCATTTCCCACAAAGACTTCTCTTAATGCTAGATGTGAGCACTATTCGCTGGGCTGAAATGAACACACTTAACTCCATCAAGGAAGTACCAGCAATAACACAACAATAACAACAACAACAAAATCCAAATTTGAGAACCCCGAGAGGAGTGAGCTGGCTCATAAGGGCTTTTTAAGCTCTGTTCCCTATTTCTAGACAGCTCTATTATAAACAAAGCTAAAGGTCGATTTCAAAGGAAATTGTTCTTGTTATAAAGTAAACTATTCCAAATTTAAAATACTGCATATGTGCCATAAGAAAAAACAATGCCATGCATCAGCAGCCTTCTGCATTAGTAGGTTAAGAACAAGGGAGAGCGTGGTTCTAGCAGAATCAGTAAACGAGGCCAATGAAGGGGAGGGGAGTGCAGATAGGCTTTTAGGAAGAAACACACATCAGGAGGCAAAGCCAGAGGCTGTTTCATTTTCCAGAATCAGGTCATTTCTCTCCCACAGGAGTGATGTGATTTTGAGGTCACTGAATCAACTCCATCGACAGAGATAACTGGTAGCACTGCAGCTGATGGGATCGTCACCTGTACTCTTTCTCTTCTGTGAATTCAGAAATTACTCTCCTAATCATATATAAAAGGCTGGTCCTTTCTAGCTCTCCAAAAATGAGCTCAGAGCTTATTTTTCTCCTCAATGTATGAGTTTATAAAAATCAATGACCCCTTTTTCTTGTATTAGATAAATATGTGGAAACTAGTATACCCGAAAAGAAACTATCTTGTTACTCAGATTACACACAATTCCTGGGAAGCCCCAGGAGACAAGTGAAAAGGTATTCTCAGAATGCATACAGGAGATGTTTCCTTTGTGGATTGTGACATGAAAAATCACGAAGGCAAGTCCAGCGGCAATAAGTGAAAAACAGAGTGAAGGAACTTACGGGGCTTCTTTGAATTGCAGGCATCCTCCATGCAGGTGCATTTAGTATTTACTTATGGATTGAAGGAAGGGGTGTGAGGAAGATCCTTGGGGGGCTTTTGTGTCACCACTACACCTGCACTGCTTGAATGTGGTCTTTAGTGTCCTTGGAGGTTTGCTGTTCAGACCTCTTCCCTAGCAGTCTGTTAGAATGCAGCTCCGCTCAGCAGTTCTGCTTGAGCACAGAGATGCAAATCTGGATTCTGTTTCCTTTCCCAGCTGAGCTGTCTCTTGCTTTCATTCTAGTTGCAATGGAGAGAACAGTGCAGTCATCGCTGAAACACTGTTTTGCCTGGATGTTCTACAACCAGTACCATGCTTGCTTTATTTTACCTAGTTAGTTGCTGCAGTTTCCCCTCTTTGCAAAGGCAGACTTGGCCAGGAGCCTCACAGCGGTCCCTACGATTCCTCATGTTGAAGTGTGCAGGTTTCCAGGCATGCAATTGGAGACCAGATTTAAGGAGACAAAGGCACATTCCCAGAAACCATATATGAGTGCTTGGCTCCCTGCTCCCTAATAGCTAATACCTAAATGGACTGTTGATGGGAAAATCAATTGTTCTCCTGAAAGGGAGCTTAAGACCAGGGTTGTAAATGGCAAGAACACTCCTGTGGATATATTAAAAAAGAATAAGGAGGATTAGGTGACCATTTGTTGTAGCCATGATCCATTGTAGACATTGTCAATAAAGAATAAGAAATCGCGGGATCGTGATGGCGGCCAAAGTGACCACCAACCCGTCGCAGCTCCTGCTGCTAGAGCTGGTGGACAAATGTATAGGATCAAGAATTCACATTGTAATGAAGAGTGATAAAGAAATTGTTGGCAGTCTTTTAGGATTTGATAACTTTGTCAATATGGTGCTGGAAGATGTCACTGAATTTGAGATCACACCACAAGGAAGACGGATTACTAAATTAGATCCTATCTTACTAAATGGAAATAATATAACCATGCTAGTTCCTGGAGGAGAGGGGCCAGAAGTATGAATGGATTTTCATATAGATTCCGTTTTGTCTTATAATGGCATGCAAATAGATTTTGTTTTAACTTTTTAATGTTTAGATTCTATAAAGCTAAGTTTCCCGTTAAAGG
>NDGM010909427.1:0-11950 GCA_002564305.1 Octomys mimax
TCTGGTACAAATAACTCTTAACAAGTGATGCATCCATGAACTGCCCAGGAGGAATAGAATCCAAGTATTTCTGGAGATCCATGGAAAGGAATTAAAAAATGAGATAGAGCCTAGAATCCTGCATAATCTTGAAGACTATGTTTGGATGGCCAAGTTCTTTTAATAGAGAAATTTCCCTACTCGCATTACTAGGAACCCCTTCCTCTTCACTTTCTAGTCTGATTTTCTTCATGGCTACCACCTGACCTGTAGTTTTATGTCTACCCTTATAAACAACTCCATAAGCACCTTCTCCAATTTTCTATATTTTGGTATACAATAGCTATAGTTAGTCAACAGATAGAATAGATCCCGGGAGTCGCCCCGCAGCGGCTGAGGTGGCAGCTAGCTCACCTGCATCTCTCCTCACACGACCTCCCAGTGCTGGCTCAGAAGTCAAGTGCCAATACTGCATTTTGTTTTTCCACTCATCTACTGATGGACATAGAGGCCACTTCCAAGAGTTAGCCATTATGAACTGTGCTGCCATGAACGTGGGTGTGTGTATGTATCACTGTAATATGATTTCTTTAGTTCTTGTAGTTGTAATAAATTATTAAACATGTAAACATATCTTTGGGGCATATCTCATCATTTCATCACAAAATCCTCAAACAAAACATTTCAGATGACCAAAACATGTAAAATACAAGCAGTGGGTAAGAGCAGTCACCAAGGGGGTGACAAGAAAGGGAGAGAATGGATGCCTGTGCTTGGGAAGCAGTAGCCCAGACAGCAAGACCGTTAACAAACTATGGAGCAGATGATGAGAAACTTTAACTTTCACATTTTATCTTTCAACATACTGTGCGAGATGCCTGTGAGGCAGCCATATGTAGGTGCCTAGTGGAAGCTGGCAATGCGTGACTGTAGTCACAAGGTGTGGGCTTGCTGATACAGCTTTAGAAGCCACCGGGTGCAAGATCAGGGTTAAAGTCACCAGACTGCACAAAATCTGCTAGGGAGAGTATGCAAAAGGAGAAGAGAAATGACTGAGAACAGAACTTCATTAGATACGCTTTTGTATCATTCCTTAAAAGTGCAGCTATTCAAAAGAAAAAGCTTGCACTTTCCCAAACTCTTACTCAGGTCTCATCTCTTACTCCTTTTGTTGAGAATAGTGGTTAAGGTCACAGGCTCTGGCACAGTCCTACACCTGCCACTCAAGAGCTGGGTGTTTCCGGAGAAGCTACATAATCTTTTTGGGCATCAGTTTATCTCCATAGCTAGGACAGCACAGCAACTACTATGTCTAGGGTTTCTTTTTCTGACTTATAAATGTTGGTGGTTTTGTTTGGGTGATTTTTTTTTTTAAAGAATTAGATTAGATGATACACACAAAATGCTTAATACGGTGTTGGTCAAAAGGAACACACTCATATGTTTGCTACTATGTTGATGACAGTGATAAATCCACAACAAAATGTACTGTAATTCCAGCCATAACAAATACTAGTTCTATTGTTCTGTACATTTTTAAAATATATTTTCATCTCTCAATGGATGGCCTATTTAAGAAGTATTTTGTTGATATGAGCAAAAAATACTTCAGTGTATAATAAATACAGGTTGAACATTTTCTCTCCTTGTGTACATATGAATGTACTATATAAAAGGACTTGGTTGTGAAATTGATGCATTAAAATGCATCCATATTTTCTCTGTTGACATTAAGCAATAATCTGTTGCCTCTGATCCCTTTAAACATTAAGCATTGAGTATCCTCGAACAAACATGAAAGTAAACCCTAAGTTTCCTAATCATTGAAGACAACAGAGGATGGGAATGTCTAAGACACATTAACAACGTGTTCTAATTTGTGGTTCTACTGTGATTGGCAGTAGATGAGTCTGTTCCTTCCCATAGGCTTGTAGGCACCTGGATGCCAAATACTGTCTTCAGAATCCAATGCAATACTTAGTGCAAGTAAGTAAATGTTAAGCATTTTAAAATGAATGAGTTAATGAATGGACTCAAGAGCATATGTGATAGCACAGAGCTTCTCAACGGCACCACCAGGCAGTGGCTCAGAGGCTTTCTTAAGTTCCTTTTTGCTCAAGTGAGCCTGTATTTGATGGTTCTTATCTTGAAGGCTCTGCATATGTCCCCACTGCCACTAATGATGAAAGTTTGTTAGTTTGAATAGAAATACATGAGACAGACTGTTTTAGTAATGTCAGTTTTTATACAGTACTACTATTTTATTGAAACAGTTCTCCCCAGTTGACTGTGTTAAAAATACAACTTACCATAAAATTCGCCAGCATAAGCATGTTAAGTGTACACTTCAGTGGCATTAAATGCTTTCATAACATTCATAATGTCGCACAGCCTTCACCTCTATCCATCTCTATGACTCTTTCCATTTTGCAAAACTGAAACCCTGAACCCATCAAACAGTACTTCCTGTATCTCCCCACCTCCAGCCCCTGGCAACTACCACTATCATCCATCTCCTTGAGTTTGGCTACTCTAAGTATATGATGTCAGTGAACTCATGCAGCATCTTTTCTCCAAGTCTAACTTATTTCGTTCAGCACATCATCATGGTTCATTGCAGAAAAAGAGTTCTGCAAATTAAAAAAAAAATCACTTAGGGGTAAAAGACAGTATGGCACATAATTTTAAATTGCATAAATTTATTGATAACAAAGAGACTAAAAGATCACAGGACACAGCCATGACAAAGTTGATGACTGCTCCACCAGCCCCATGAATATCCAGTCTTTTAAAGCACAGATCTATTAAGCACAGATCCTTTAGTAATGTCTTACTTGATCACCAGCACAAAGTCAAATTACAGGGACCTGGGCCCAAAATGCAGTTCTACTATTGACTCCAACCTTGTAAAGTGGAGACAACAATGCCCAAACTGATTATGTGAAGGGTCTGCCAGGCCATGTTGAGGCTGTAGATAAAATGTGCTCCACTTACTTTTCTTCCAAATGTCTCTTTCCCCTAAGTCACCTATGAAACCAAAACAGCAGCGTTTCTCCTTGTGAATCGAAGAGTGGGACTCGCACCCCTCACGGAACTGGGTAAAATACTTCAACATACACACAGGGCAAAGAAGATGCAGGCTGCGCTCACAACGCAAGACAGGTGAGAATTATCATCACTTTCCATGCAACACAGAGACGAGCACAATTATCAGAGCGCAGGCAGAGGAAAACAAGGTGCGAGCAACAAACACCTGAGGCGCACTGGCAAAGAGGCAGATTCAGTGATCCTTGTGAGTCTGACCCAGGACTTGGTGTCCTCCGCGGTAACCTCAGAATTCTAAGGACTGCAGCACTCAGTCAGTAGACCGCAGAAGGCGCACAGGGAGAGTGGCCGGGATGGGAATAGCACTGGTGTTCTAGCTGCATTCGCAGCAAATAAATCACAAGGTGTGGAGGTATTTTGTTTCTAGGAAGAAAGACAGATCCTGCAATAGCACTCTCCTGGGCTCACTTGCTCATCCCTTAAAATGCCTGATGAGGGACAGTAAACCACTGCAATGGGCTATGGAGCTGACGGTGAAGGCTGAGCTCGCGGCCTGCGCCTCATTACTGCAACCTCTTTGAATCTATCTCCTCCATATAAATTAGGTGAGGTTGGACCACAAGATCTCTGAAGCATCGGCCAACACGAAACCTCTATGGTTCTAGGAGTGCTTTGATTTTTAAATGAATTTCATTTTACATCACTAGCAACACTGATCCTACATTTCTATAATAGCTTCGCTTTTAGCCAAACATAGATGAGCATATTTTTAAAGTAAGACAGGGGCAGCAATTATTGTCTTTACAAAGGAGAAAATGGAGACCTGGAAGGAAGCATAATTTTTTTCCGAAAGTCACCTTGATATTCTAGGATTTAGAAAATTTAGTCATTTTTAAAAAGAGGCAATATTAATAGGTATAGTGTAAAGCAAAGATACTCTTAAAATTTTATAGCTCTAGCACAATTTGGTTGGACTATGATATGGGCACGGCAGCTTCTACCCAGGCCTGAACACTGTGTGCTGGGGTGGGCGTGGGGCACTGTGCTCCTTTACTCTTCAGTTCAAATTTCACTCCCTTCACAGACCTTTGGACCTCATCTCATCCCCTCCCTACCCCACAGAATTACTATAAATTAAATGCTGCTCATCTTCCACAGCACGTTAGTGGCATCTTTTAGAGCACAGATAGCTTTCTTCCTGTATCATAAATCTGTGTACAGTTTACTTCATGAAGTGTTTCACTTAGTACCCATATGGCTTCTAACAGTAAACACTTGCAAAATCAATACTTCTCTAGAACAGTGGTTTTCTATGCATTTTTTTCCTGTAAAGCAAAATGTTTACCTTTGTGAAGCAATGTATATATACTACACGTGGATATATAAATGAAACAACTATTATATAAAGTGCATGCCCTCACTAAATGAGATGCGCTCTGATATATTCCAGCCGGCGGGAGTGAACCAATGGTATGTGTGCCGCAGCAGGCTGTTTGTTATCACTGAGAGCTCCGAAAGGTCTGCCATCCCTGCTCCAGTCTTTTATATTTTACTCTATTTCATTCTTTGACTTTAGTAGTGATTAACTAGGTTGATGTTTATGCATAACTAGTGAATCTTGAACTATATACAGTTTTAAACAGTGCTCTAGAAGTTATTTGTTTGTAAAATAAAATACATGTTTTCTGAAATGTATTAGATAACTTGTCCAGAAGCCGCCCAGCCTGAGAGGTCTGTGTCTTCCCACAGAGTCTGAGAAGCTAAAGCCATCTCTTCTCAGGCTGCCTTTATGCTTTGCACACCCTGACCCACTTCTGATCCAGGAAGAACAACCAGAAGTCGCTGGGTGTCTCCTAGCAAAGACTTCGGAGCTGCCGATCCTTCTGGCATTCCCTTTCAGACCTATCCTCATCCCCTTTTTTGCCCACAACAGGGAAACGGTGCCTGGAGGTACAAGGCTGACTGACTGACACACAAACAGTTCTGGACTAGAGGGCCCTCCATGCGAGTGAAAGCCTTTTGCAAGGCAAGCCTTTCCTCAGAATCCATTCTGGAGGGCCACAAATGCTTTTATTTATATGAGAATGTCATTGGAGAGCTCCAGCCATGGCAAGTGCCTATAGCCAGTCCAGAGAAAAGAATTTTGTAAAAATTACATCATGTTAATTTTACCCCAGACATGGGGGCCACTGAGGGTAACACAAGAACTAGAACCCAAAGCCTCAATAGTTTGCAGTCGGGTGGGAAAAGCAAAACACAAGGTTGTCCAATAATGCATGATAAATGCTGTAACAAGGCACAATCAGGCCCCCAAGACAAGGCAAGAGGGACTCACATGCCTTGCAGAGGGTCACAGCCAATAAAAACTGGCAACATTTACCTGGTGGTTTCAGGTTTTTTATTTCCCCTGCAAAGACATGTAAAAGATCGCTTTAAATATGGAACATATTTATCGCTTTAAATATAACTACCCGTGGCTTCCAATGAAGCCCTTCTTGAATCACTAAAACTGTTCCACGAAAACTAACTTTCTTTCAATCAAATCTCCAAATAGCCTTTTCCTAAATTAAGAAAAACATTTACTGCCCGTCATCTCACATTACATGTATTTTTCACTTGTCAGTTAAACTAGTGACATTGTGGGTGTTGACTGACTCCGGTTTTAGCCCTCTGAAAGATCAACAACCAAAGATAAAGGATGTTTGTGTGCACCAACACATACTAATAGGCAGTGGACTAGGACAGCAATAAGTCAATTTTGTCAAATAAAAAAAAGACATACCCGAAACAAAAATTTTATTAATGTAGTAATTAAGTTAATTGATTCAGACTATTGAAGTTACTGATCTCAGAACAGTGGTGTAGTATTGCAACCTGGAGGTTCTTAGATAGCGTGCTTTTACTCACATTGAACGTATTTTTCAAGCCAAATATTAATGGTGTCTAAATGTGGAAAATGAAACACACACACACACACACACACACACACACTAACCTGAAGCAAATAATCACCATATCTGACCACCACCTAGCCAAAAATCAAAATTTAAATTTTAAGCCATATAATGTAAGTACAGTTTCTGTTTTAGTCCATAAATGCTTTTTTATCGCATAGAAAACTACAGGTTTTGGAGAAGATTTTATAACCAGGATAGTCAGAAAATTGCAACACATGCAAACTTGCTTCCTTTAACTATACATCCTTCTGGAACTTCTTATAAATCCTTCTGGAATCTTTTCTCTTTGTTTTTTTTTTTTTCTTTTTTTTTCATGTATCATATCTCTTTGTTTTTTTGAGACAGGATCTCACTGTGCAGTTCAGGCTGGTCTTGTACTTGCCATGTATACCAGGCTGGGCTCAACATTGCAGTGATCCTCCTACCTCAGCCTCCCAAGTGCTGCAATTATAGGTGTGAGCCACCATGCCGGGCACCTTTTCTTTTCTTTTAGTATTACCATGTAGTACTAACATACTGTACAAATGAACTATACAAACAGTTCACTCAAAGTGAATTAAATATTCTAAATCTGTGAATAACTGGACTTTATGGGAGTTAAGTTTCAACATATGTATGTGTATGCATGTGCACACTTGTGTGTGTGTGTAACTTTATGATCAAAGTTATATGGAAGCATAATTTAAAGAATCAAATAGGTACACATGGCTCTTTACACAAAACCAGTGGCCCCTTGCTGTCCTCCTTTTACCAGATGTACCAACATTCAAATTTTTTAGTTGTTTTCTTTTTGGTAATGATCTCTATCCCTTTAGAAGCAATGGTGGATTGTTACTCCTGACCTCGTTAATCTTGAAGGTTGTCCTTTGACTTGTCACCACTGGAGTTACAAACACACACCAGCCAGGGGCCACACCCACACGTGCACCAGTCTCCCCACTCATAAATGTTTATATCATCACTACATAAATGCTATTGACAGCTGAGTCAGATAGCATATTAATAGTTATTTCTCTTTTCTTGAACAACTCGGCTTTCTACCTCAATCCCACCCTGAGTAACTTATTTCTAGTTTGAATTTTAAAAATGCATTTAACACCAATTATTTTCAAAATTATCCACAAATTTTTTACATTTTTCTCTTAGGAAGTTAAATCAAGAATTCTGTCAGTTTTATCATCTTGGGCACACAACCCTGAAGATCTCTGGTTTATTCCATTTGAGAGATCTGCCCACTAGACCAACTGCTGAGTCGTCACCTTGAGACTTTTTCACCATCATCCGGGGCATTGTCTTTTCTTCACTTTTGTGCTGTCTACTATTTCCTGGTTCCCATGTTTTTCTCTTCCTTTTCACATTCTCATTTTAATAATGTATATGTTCCAGTAACTTCCCAAGAAGTAAATCTATGACAGCTTCAATGACTGCAAATACATTCATCCCACCTTCATAGGCTGCTGACCTAAAGATAGAATTTTAGATTGAAAATACATTCCTCAGAATTTTAAAGGCAATGTTCTATTTTCTTTTCACATAAATTAGTCCATGTTTGCTGTACACAGGTTGCAGTCATCTTAGGGAGTAGGTACGTGTACATACACAGCTTGATTGTTTTTTATTCCCCTTCTCCTTCCCATCCTCATCCCTCTCTCCACTTCTAAATCCTCATTTCCCCATTTTCATTTATTGTTCTTATTCTTCTTTTCAACTCCTGTTTGCAACTTTTAATGTTTATGTTCACTGTGAGTATTTGGTACAAGTACGTATAATACATCTTTTTTAAAAATGTGCTTAGTGGGGGCTGGGGAGATGGCTCAGTAGACTAAGCACTTGTCTGGCAAGCGAAAGGGCCTGAGTTCAATCCCCAGTTCTGCCCAAAAAAAAAAAATAAAATAAAAAAAATAAAAATGTGCTTAGTACAAGGTCTACAGGGCCTCACTACACATATCAGACTCGTAGTGATCCTCCTGTTTTCAGTCTCCCAAGCGCTGAGATTACAGGCATGCACCACCATGCCCAGTCTCAGTGGCCATCTGAGAAAGCCTCGGGGTTAGGGCTGGCACAGCATGCCAGGGATTGAACCCTGGTCACTACACCTGCCAGGCAGACGTTTTAGTCCACTGAGCTATCTGGCCAGCCCTCCATATAATACATCTTAATTTTTTTTTCTTTTTTTTAATCTAAAATTTCTACTTCCCCTCCTCCTCTTCTTCTACCTTCAGTCCTCTGGACCCCTTTTCATTTGCAAAAGATCTATCTTCCTTTTTTTTTTCTTTCATTCCTTTGTTTTGCTATTTGTTTTTACTTTGCCTTACTGAGATGATAGGTACTATATTTAAGCTTATGTTCTAGTTTATTGACTTTTTTCTTTGTTTTTTTTTTTCCAAGTACTGCTATTTTAAGGAACATACACTTGATTCTTAAACTCAATATTCCAGATCTTAGTAGGAAAAAATAAAATAGGTTTTCCTATCCTGTTTTATGAGGGTGGCATAAACCAGGTAGAAGGGAGGCACAGGACACCTCTCCTTTGCCCACGTGCCTTACTCCAATCTGCTCCCTGGTTTATTTCATTTAACATCATGTTTCCCAGATGTGTGCATTTTCCTACAAATGCCTCAAATTCATCCCTCTTTATAGCCGAGTAGTATTCTATTTATATGGATACCAAGTTCTCTTTATCCAGTAATCCACTGATGGCCATACAGGCTGATTCCAGAAATTAGCTAATATAAATTCTGCTGCTACAAACACTGCCATGCACATATTACTGCAATATGTGTCTCCAGCTCTCTGGGAAGGTACCTATTCCATGTCTGTGGGTTTCAGCAGCTGAGAAGTTTGACGTTTTTGATTCTTACTTTGCCCCCCCTCCCTTTTTTTTTCCTGAAATCTTTAAGGGTTGTCTCTTCATCCCAAACATTTGGCAGCATCGTACTAGGAAATTCAGTATGGGTTCCTTTGCAAACACCTACTAGATCTTCTAAAAGGGAAACACATGTCCTCTAGTTCTGCAAAGTTTTCTTGATTTATATTCCTGATGGCTTTCTCTTTCCCATTTTCCCTTCTCTTTGAATTTCCTGTAGTTTAGGTGGTGGGCCTCATGGACTGACCCTCTAATTGTATTTTGTCCATGTTTTTATCTTTTTTCTGTATTTTATGAAAGTTTTCCTCAACTTTCTTTTCTTTTTTTTTTCTTAACTTTATTTTCCAAATTCTTTTTCCCCCTAAATCCTTTATATCATATTTTATATTTGTCTATGGAATTTTAATTTTTTAACATTAGTTCTGAAACCATCTTGAATTTATATAAATATTATTTTAAAATCTTAGACAGTTTATATATTCCTTTCAGTCAGCTTTCCCTATAGCATTACAGTGTAATTATCAAAATGAGGGCCTCAATGTTGGTACAATGTTGTTACTAAGAACTACAGACCTTATTTGAATTTTACCACCATTCACACTAATGGCCCCTTTCTTCTCCAAGATCCAACCAAGGACCCCACATTGTGTCTAGTTGCTATGGCTCCTTTATCTCCTCTTATCTTTGATGGATCCTTCAGTCTTTCCTTACCTTTATGACCCTGACACTTTGGACAGGGACTACCCATTTATTTATATATTTCTATTTTATAGTCTCTCAATTTTAACTTGTCCTATATCTTCTCACGAGTAGGTTGAATTTCCTTATTTTTGATAAAAATGCTAGAGAAGTGATATTGTGCCTCTCGTGGTAAATAACATGATGGATTTTAATATATTGTACTGTTGGTAGTGCTGATCTTGATTACTGTTTAAGGCGGTGTCTACCTTTCTCTCAACTATCAGGATCCCATTTATAATTGAAAAAGTACAGTAGGCTGGTGGACAGGCAAGCAACTAAGCAGCCCATTTTGACCTGCTCTGGCATAAACAAGTCACTTTTTCACACAGGACAGCTAAAACAAACAGTCCAGAAAGGGCTCTTTTCACTTTGAAAATATCAAGTAAGTGTTGCTCCTGGTCAACAGGACTCTGGGCATCCTCAGATCTAACATGGTCCTCAGAACTATAGGCACAGTGCTGGTGTGTGTGGTCTCTTTTGTCAAATAGGATGGAAAATTAGTAGGTAATGGCCTAATGTTTGAATCCTATCTTGGACAAAAATTCAGGTACCTCTCTAGGGAGAAAATTCATACCCAACAGTGCAGCTCCATAGCCTTCAGTGTCAGCTCCATCTGCATTTTCTTCTGGTCTCCCAGAAGCAATGGCCATGTGATCATCAGACAACCTAATGTGCTCACCTTCCCTAAGAAGGGAAGGGTTTGAAGGGGGCAGATATAGCTCAGTGGTACAAGCGCCCGTCTGGCAAGCACAAGGTTTTGAGTTCAATTCCTTCTACCGAAAAGAAAAACAACAACAACAAAAAACCCAAAGGAAGGGTTTGATGATGTGAAGAGAACTCTCACATGGAAACTTCATAAGCAGAAAGAAAGACGTCTCCTTTCTCCTCCCAAGAGTAGCCCTGTGTGGGCCAGCGCAATGGCCGGTGCTGTGGGCAGCTGGGAGGTGCAAAGACTGAGGAAGTGACAAGTCGGAAAACTGAGAAGAAGGAAAGGAGAGGAAAAAAGAGGTAAAAAACAAGATGAGAGGAAATAAAAAACAATAGTCGTGAAAATGTACATGTCCTAAGCATACATGTGACGAATACTGTTCTAAGTAAAAACACAATATGCCTGGTAAGCAAGTATTTTCACTGCCCCCAACACACAGAGGGAGGAAATGGAGGCACAAGGAAGGAAAACAACCTGTTTAAGGACAGATGGGAAGTGGCCAATGCAGGGTGTGAGTCCAGGCAGTATGACTTGGGCACCAGCACTCTGTAAACATGATGGCCCCTGGCTCTGACAGATGATAGCTTCATCAGCTCATTACCCCTGGAGCAATAAGATGCATAGTCCTAACATGAAAACAGAAAACTTGCTTTAAAAATGCCTCATAGCATCTTCCTGCTTTTCCACTGTGACAATGATCACAGCGCAGTGGTGTTCATTAAACTCTCATATTCTTCTACAAATTAAATGAGGTCTGATTATTAAAGACTAAACTATTGCAGAGGAACCAAGAAAAGAAGAGGAAAAGAATAATTATTTCTCTCACAGAGTTCAGATAAGCTGGCCTGCTATTTGCTTTAGGAAACTTTGCAACCTGCTCTGACTATAAAACAGCTTCCTTCTGGCTGATGAGAACACTTCCGTGCAGCTAACACTGAAAAGGCTGCAGATTGGAACCGATCAATCTTGCCAGACTTGGAACTTTCCAGATAAACTATTCAGATTGACAGTGACAGAGAGGCCAAGAAAAACTAAAATCTGCTTCAGTGAGGATGAATGCTTTTAAACACCAGCAGCCTCCAGAGTTTTGTTTTTTTAATTCTTTAAAGCAGGATCATCTCCGGGGACTTGAAGTTCATGGCTCCTCTTCCTGTGCTCTTTCAGTTGTTTATGGTTTATAGTTTGGCAGCTCCCACAGGCCTTTCCAACTCAGGCAGAAATCTAAAGGAGCAGAAAGCGTATGCCTGAAGCTGTGTGGCCTCGGAAAAGTAAGGTTATCACGAGTTGTTAGCCTGGGCTTGAAAGAACAGGGTGCCTCATCAAGGACCCAGACTGAAATTCAAGAGGACACTGCCCAGACAGCGCCACGTATGCCATTCACCTGGGCCCAAAGGTCCTTCCACGGGACCCAGCTGTAACAGGAACTGCAGCACACATCTCACAGCCTTCCAGAAAGCAGGACCTCACAGAGACAAGAGCTTGAGGTTGGTGACAGAATCCTCTAGAAGTTAGAGGCCACGTAAAGGATTATTTGAGGCACTTAGATGAAAATTTAAAAAATCATCTTTATTTTTATTTTATTTTATTTTATTTTTTTTTGCGGAACCAGGGATTGAACTCAGGTCCTTTCGCTTGCCAGGCAAGTGCTTATTC
>NDGM010909667.1:0-10721 GCA_002564305.1 Octomys mimax
AGCGATTTGATTTGAAGCTGTCTAATTGCTATTTGTTTATCAATAAAATTCTGAAAAAAAAATTTTAAAAGGCGTGAGATGTAACTCAGTGATAGAGCACTTGCCTAGCATGCTGAGAGCCAGGCTTCCATCTCCAGCAATGTCAAACTTATTTCACTTTTAAAACTTAAAAAAAAAATGACCTTTTGGCTTCATATTCCCTATATTTTCTTTTGAAGTTTCCAACTTTTAGGTCTTATACCTGGGGTTTTTTTGTTTGTTTGTTTTTTTTTTATCTATTTTGAATTCATTTTTGTTAAGGAGAGAAATAAGGATCTAGTTTCAATCTTCTGTAAGATTTCCCAGCCCCATTTATTAAAGAACCTGACTTTTCACCATTGTGTATTTTTGGCTCCTTTGTTTAGAACCATACGGCTGTAGTTGTGTGGGTTTGTGTCTGTATCTTCTCTTTCATTCCATACCATGGTGTTTTTGTTACTATGACGTTGTAGTATAACTTCAGATCAGGCATTGTGATTCTTCAAGCATTGCTCTTTGGCTTTTCTGGATCTTTCATGTTTGTGTATGAATTGTAGGATTTTTTTTCTAGTTCTATGCAGAATAGTATTTGTATTTTGATGGATATTACATTGAACCTGCAGATCACTTGTGGTAGTATGGCATTTTGACAATATTAATCTGCCGCTCCATGAACATGGGCAGCCTCTATCTTCTTGTGTCTTCTTCAACTTCTTTCTCCAGTTTTCTGAGATTTTTAGTGTAGAGGTCTTTCAGGTACCACACTGGATAGATTGATCTCTATGTATTTTATTTTGTTTGATGCTATTGAGTGGAATTGTTTCTCAAGTTCTTTCTCAGCTAGTCTACTATTAATGTATAGAGCCACTGGGTTTTGTTTGTTCGTGGTTTTTTTTTTTTAAGTCTTCTTGAATAAGACTCTAACAGCACAAGAAATAATAGCAATAATTAAAAATGAAACAATATTAAATTAATAAGTTTCTGTACAGCAAGGGAAACAGCTAAGAGTGAAGAGATGGTATACAGAATGGGAGAAAAAAATTGCCAGCTACTTTTCTGACAATGAATTAATATATAGAATGTGTAAAGATCTCAGAAAACTTAACACCAACATATCAAATAGCCCAACCAAATAGCCCCTTGGGCAAATGAGTTGAATGACCTATAAGTACATACATAAAGATGTTCAACATCTTTAGCCATTAAATTTCATCTCACCCCAATCAGAATGGCATCATCAAGAATACAAAAACAAACAATAACAGAAGAACAATAAATGCTAGCAAGGATGCTGAGAAAAAATACTTCTGCGCTGCTGGTAGGAATGTAAGTCAGCACAGCCACTGTGGAAAGCCATATGGAGGTTCCTCAAAGAACTAAAACTAGAGCTACCATTTGACCCAGCCGTACCATTCCTAGCTGTGTATCCAAATCAAGTCAGTGTACTACAGGGACTTCTACGTACCTATGTTAATTAACGCACAGTTCACAATAGCCAAGTTAGGGAAGCAACCTAGATACCCATCAGCAGATGAATGGATAAAGGAAATATAGCATATATAGACAGTGGAGTGTTATTGGCCACAGGAGGAAAGAAATTCTATCATTTGCAAGAAACTGGATAGATCTGGAGACCACCATTGTATGTGAAATAAGGCAGACTTAGACAGATATCATATAGCTTCCTCATATGGAATGTTGAAAGGGAAGAATATAGAAAGGAGATTCACTAGGCCTGAGGAAGGCGATGCGAGGGAGGGATGTGGTTATGGGTATTGGGGGTGGACGTGAAAAAATGCATTTATTGAACCCCCTTCCACAAAAATGTGAAATTAGGGATGTTAGAGAAGTGTGACGGGTGTCAGAATGATCAAAATCCCATGCAAAGTGGAATCTGTGTAACCATAAAAGAAGAGTGAAAAAAAAAAGAAAATGAGGGCAAAGTTTATGGATTTATCTACAGAGGATTGGGCATAATAAGTGTTATAATAACAATATAAAGGTGTTATAATAGTCCTAACATTCTATCACTGATGGTCAGCATATCAGTCTTAATTATGAGGCTTGGGGGGCAACCTGTGCCCTTAGTGGGGACCGTGTGGTGCTCCTTCTCTGTGGCCTCCTCCCCTAGGATGTGTGGCCAAGGCTGCCCTCCAGCTGCTCAGCCTGCCCCCAGGTGCATTCTCTTCCATGTCAGTGTGGAGGTGACCCTGTGTGGCTGCTGACTGAGGCTTGTTAGGTACGTGTGTTTCCAGCCTCAGGACAGTGAGGGCCAGGAGCAGATACTGTGTTGCTGCAGCCCTGGCTGGAATCAGATGTCCTGGCCCCAGCCACCACGGCCCCAGCACCAACACAGGGGGACTGAAAGCAGGGGAAGCTTTAGGGAGTACCTGTTCTGGAGTTGCTTTGTGATATGTCTCAGCCATAGGGTGCCTATAAAACCTCTTGGCAGTTTTTCTTGAAATGTTTTCTCCTGGGCCAGTGAGATAGCTCAGTGGTCTGAAGTTCTTACTTAAGGCAAGCTTAGGCAGCCACCGGGACCAAGGTTCCATGCTGGCACCACGTGCCATGCCAACTCCCCAGGGCAGGCTGAGCTGGCCACCAAAAAAAAAAAAAAAGTTTTCTCCCCTGGAGCCTTATTTAGTGGATTTTATTTTCTCCTTAAAACACAAGTTGTTTTTTTTTTTAATCTGTGGAATAACTCATATTTACTAAAGGAGATATAAAAAAATTGGAGAAGTACAAGATAAAAGTTCATCATTCCACTACCCTATAAAAAACACAAATTGTGCTTAATCATTCCGAACTTTATGTGTGTACATATGCACTTTAACATAAACTTGGTGTGATCCTATATCTGTATCTGAAACTTGATTTTTACTCAATGTTTTATTAAAACTCATTTCCTTTGTGCTTATAAAACATTTTTACAAGGCTGTTTTGTGGCTGTGCAGTATCCTATCATATGGACTACCACAGTGTTTACTGTAGTATTGGACATTGGCTGCTTCTGAATTTCTTATTATACTTAATCCTTTTTTTGTGGTACTGGGAATGGAACTCAGGACCCTGCGCTTGCCAGGCAGGCACTTAGGCCACTAAACTATCTCCCCAGCCCTTTATTATACTTAATCCAAGGGCCAGGGAGATAGCTCAGTGGCATAAGCACCTGCCTGGCAAGCATGAGGTCCTGAGTTTGATCCCCTGTATCCCTCCCAATATTATACTTAATCCTGATGAACCCCCTGCATGTATACCTCTGTGTATATTTCTAAATGTTTGCCAGACAGTCTTGTGCTGTGGGTCCATGATGCACATTGCTTTTTTTCTGTTTCAGGAGAGTCCTGCTTCACCTTCCTGACCCTTGTGTGTAAGGGTGCTTGTTTCCCCACGTCCTTCCCAACACCAATACTGTTGTTTCTTTTCTTTTTTTTGCGGAATGGGGGATTGAATTCAGACCCTTGTGCTTACCAAGGAAGCACTTATTCCACTGAGCCATCTCCCCGGCCCCTTGTTGTTTCTTGCTTTGTGGAAAAGAGTGGCCTTTAAGATGTTCTCCATCTTCCCCTCCCTTTCCCTTTCCACCCTCCCCCACCTGGTCCCTGTTCCTGTCCCTGTCCCTGCAGCCCTGGGGATTGAGCCTAAGATCTTGCACATGCTAAGCAAGCTTTACCTCCACATTGTACCCCTAGCCTCCAGGCTTCTAAGGGATTCCAGTGGTGAAAGTCTACATGCCATCTGCAGGCCTCTCTTCATGGGTGTATGCTCCTAGTGCGGCCATTTCCGCCCCTCCCTGGTGTTTCCTGGCCTGTGACAGGAAGAAATACCTCCCTCTGGAGAGCACTGGGATAGCGAAACAGTTCTTGAAAGGCAGGCTTTCGTGGGAAGCACTTTGGCCCTGGAAGTCTGTCCTCTAAAACAGTGCCACTCGAAAGTAGGTTTTCTCCTTGCATGGCAAGGAGGAGACCCAGCAGGCAGACAGTATTTAAGAAGGATGAATGAATCCACCTTTAAAACCCAAACCAAGAAGCCTTCCTCAGGGACGACGGTGCCTCCCTCCCGGGCTCTGCAGTCTCGGGTTCTGTGCGAGTCCGACCTTTCGGTTTGTGTGTCTGTCTTCCCTCTGCCATACCACTGTCGGGAAGGAAGTGAAATCCAGGCCTGACAGGTAGAGGTTTTTTATTTCCCCTGACAGTGCACCTCTTGACCTCCATCTTCTTGCCAATGATTTTTTTAAATCCTAAATGATTTGGCAATAATTGCTCCTCCTGGCGTGATTATTGCCCTTCACCGATAGTAAATCTGTGAATTCCCCAGGGTCCCGATCGCATTTCGGTATGCGGAGCCCATAAGCTGGCCCAGACAGGCCTCGCTGTGCTGTGTAGCTGCTCACCTCCAGTTCCCATCTCCTGGCCGCTGCTCTGCCACCCCTGCAGGGAACTGGGGCTTTGTCCTGATGCAGACGTTGGTTTTTCAGGCTGAATCTCAGTGCTCTTCCTTGTGGGGACCATTTGTTTGTTTGTTTGTTTGTTTCATCTTCCTAGGCCAGGTCCACAAATGCCCAGTCCAGGAAGTCCCGAGTTTGCCTTCTGGAAGGGAAGAGTTTAACTGTCTGCATGTGCACATGCATGATTTATTTTTATCAGAGCATGACATATAGTATGTGAAACAGGGAAGTGTTAGGCGTGACATAGAATATGTGAAAGACTCATCCCATTTTCAAGGATGCCCCCCCAGCGCAGTGGTCCCTGAGCTCTGGCAGTGAGAGCAGTGCTGAGTTGGAGCACTGTGACTGTCCATGGGCTGACTGACAATTTCCAAAACAGACCTTGGAGAGGAAGAATTAGAGCACACACGAGGCTGGACCATAAGCTGCCCCGCAGTCCCAGCCTTCCAGGAGCTCAGGGATCATCAGCATGTGGCACCCTCAGTGCCGCCCCACTTCAGCTCTTCCTTGAAATTTGATGATTTCCAAATAGCTGTGCAAAAGTTTAATAGAAAAAAAGTCCCACTCATACGTGCTTGGCAGTGTTGTCCCAATACCACTCTTCCTAGAAAAAAATTGCAGCTTTTACTACATCTAGATATTTGCCACTGGCTGTGTTAGTCACTAAAGTTTCTATAAGCGGACTTAAAAAAAACCTTAAATAAATGTATTTCCAAAAGAACTTTTGATCATTACCATAAATGGAAGGCCAGAATTTTTCATTTACTATAATCTAAAACTAAATAGCACATTAGCACATTATTTATGGCCTTGTTCTACCTGGAATTAAACCATCAGACTCTGCACTGGCTGGATTGGGAAATATGTATATTAGGTGGAGGAAAGGTCAAAGAAAATTAGTGAAATGTGTACAGAACAGTAGTCACTGAAAAGAAATGCGACTCACTGCAAGTGTCTCCCCTGTCTCACAGTGGCTTGTGGCTACTGGCAGTTGGCAGAATTCTCAGCAGCAGCAGACACCAGTTGGTGCTCAGCTTTCTCCCAGTGCCTGGCTTCTCTGGTAGGGACCCTTCAGCCTCTGTCTGTGGGTGATTAGGTGAGGAACCTAGGCTGATTGTAAGAAAAGCTTTCATGTAGCCCGACAGCCTCCCCTGGCCATGGGCAGCATCAGCTCTGCCCTTCCCTTCCGCATAGTTTCGAGGGTTCCTCCAGTTGTGTTTGCAAGGACAGTGGCTTCAGACTTGTCCACCTGTAAGTTTTGGAGTTCCATGCATGGCCTACCCTGGAGAGTGGCTAGTGAGTGGGTAGTTAGCACACTTGTGGTGTCCCCTTGTGAATGCTCCCATCCCTCCTCTGTGCCTCCCAACCTCGCTGACCACTCTTTCCCTTCAGATCAAAGCTGAAAGCATCATCTCCCCTGGAAAGCCTTCTTTGACCACCTCCGACAGGTCCTCATAGCCTCCTGCGCTTTGTCATGGGCCTCACTCATTATATGTCTTTGAAATTATCTGATTAATGTCTGTTTTCAGTACTAGACTGTGAGCTCCACAGGGATGGGGACCATGTCTGTCTGACCTACACTTTGTCCCCACTGCCTGGCTCCACACCATGGCCCACATAGGGCTCAGTACCAAGATGTTGAGTACCTGGAGCAAAGAGTGTCTGTATTGAAGTATGTGGCCAGTCTCCAGCATTATCAAATTAGAATTTTCTCAGAACATTTCCTGGTATATTTCCCTTGAATGTGTTTAGGTAATTTATTATTCAGGCACTAAAGCAGATGCTGAACATGTATGATTTTATTTAAGCACCACATCTGTTACACACAGTTGATGGACTGAAGTAGAGGCTTGCTCTAGACCACACAGCTAGCAGAGCTGGCTCAGCCTTGGCCAGTCCTGAGACTGGGGCTCCACCTGTGCATTCTGCTTTCATCTCCACAGCCCCACAGCCCCAGGTAGGAATTGCGTTCTGCTTGGATCCTGTCCTCATAGGTGAAGCTGAAGCGGCTGGCCCACAAGAAGTCAAAATTTCTATCTTACGAGTACTGTATGATCGACATTTTTGTTGTTGTTGTTTTTTGTTTTATATCCTGCCTCAGGTTCATTTGTACAAAGACCACGGGAGGACACCAGCCCCCCACGGATGGCACTTCAAGGATCACACCAGTCCTTCTGTGTTTTGTTTTGTTTTTGCAGAACTGGGGATTTGAACTCAGACTTCCCAAGCTTGGGGCGGGCAATATAGGCAAATCAAGTGAGCCTGCAGTTTACTCCCTTTGGAATGATTTTGGGCTTGACCTCCTTGGGCTTGACGAGGGCCTTGATAGCCTCGGCGTGTGCACTCATGGCCTTGGTACTGTTTGCTTGCATCTTCTTGAAGCCCTTCTTGTTGTGCTGCTTGGCAAAATGCATGTTCCTGAGGAACTTGGGATCCACCCCCTTCAGAGATTTGTGTCTTTGTGACCGAGGTTTCTTGATGCCATTTCTGTGCCATTTTGGGAACTGGTTGTGCATGGTGTGGTTCTTGGACTTGGCCATAACTATACTGTAAACTGCGGCGACCAAGTGCCTGGAACTGGAAGATGAAAAGTCCGTTGTTTCTTTCCTTGATGTTTGCTAATGTGTTTACTCATCAGCTAACCCTACCTGGCATCTGCATTCAGAGAGGAAACTTGTGGAGCAACTGTCAGTTTTAAAGCATCTGTCTCCATCAGTGTTGGTTTCTCAGCCTGGCCGGAACTGAGGACATTCCTGACTGGTCGTGAGGGCAGATCTGCAACATGATTGACTATGTATAGAGTGCTAGCCAGCCTTCCAGCAGCAGAATCCTCTGAAAGCATTTGGAAGCTTTTAATTAAATGCTTATGGTTGGGGGATGAGAATAGCTGGGTTTTTTTCCTTCAAAAGTACATGGATTTACATAGAAAGATGAATAAATTCATTGAATAATATCAAGAAAGGCAAATGGGATAAAATAAAACCCACATAATTAAGGCCTCGGCAACACTGAGACAGGTTATTCTCATCCCCTACTCTTCACTGGTTGTCCTTGTGGTCTCCAGGCCCTGATAGTGAACTTGGATTTAGAATGTAATCCACTCTCTTGATCACCAAGTAATTGCCAGTCAACAGCCCAGATTTCCTGCCTTGACTGGGCATTTCTAGGGGAGGGAGAAAGGTGGAGTCCATTGCAGTAGATGTATTTTCCCCCAAGAACTGGGGCTTGAACCCAGAACCTCACACATTACTAGGCAAACATTGTACCCCAAACTAAATTTATTCCTAGCCCTTTTAATTTTAATTTTTAATTTTATTGTCTTTACATGTGTGTGACATGTAATGAATACATTCATCATGGGGAGTTGGCACATATGTGTATTGCATTTTAGTACCTTCTCTCTCTCCTTCCCTTTTATCTTGTATTTCAAGCCAGAGTCTTGCTAAGTTATCCAGGTGAGACTGGAACTCTTAGTCCTCCTGCTTCAGCCCTCCAAGCAGCTGGGGTCATAGGCATGCGTCCCTGCTGGGCTCGTCCTCCATGAGTGGTTTGACTGTCAGGTATCTCAGTGCAGCTTTTTTTCACGTTACTTGTACTTGGTGCTCATTAGGATTTTGAATCTGTGGGTTTATAATTTGTAATGAGTTTTGAGATTTTTCAGCTATTATTCTTCAAATATCTTTGTCTCCTTTCTCATCTCACTTTTAGGGACTCAAGTGAACATATATTCTATGTCCCTTAAACTTCAGTGATGCTCTATTCATTTAAAAATATTTTGTCTTTTTCTCTCTGTTTCACTTTGGATAGCTTCTGTTGCTGTAGTTTCAGTTTCCTTAGTCTTTTCCTAGGCAGCGTCTATTTGGCCTCCATCTCACCTAATGTATTTTTTTTGATCCTGGCAGTACAGTTTTCATCTCTAGAAGATGTGGACCTTTTTCTTCTATCTTCCATTTCTCTATTTCATGTTTGGAACATATGGAGCACAATTACAAGAACTGCAGTGTTATCTGCTAATTCTCAGATCTGTGTCAGTTCAGGATTAGTTTTGTTAGACTTTTCTTTGTTCGAATTGTGTTCTTTTGTTGCATGTCTGATGATTTTTTTCATTGAATGTGATTGTGAATGGTACCTTTTCAGGTGTTAGATATTTTTGTATGACCACAAATATGTCTTAACACCACTAAATTACTTGAAAACAGTTGGATCCTGCTAGACCTTGCTTTTTAAGACTTGGGAGGCAGCCCCAGAACAAGATTTGGTCTGGGATTAATTACTCTCCACCAGCGAGGCGGATGCTTCTAAGACTGCTACCCAGTGCTGTGGGAATTATAAATTTTTTCAGCCTGGTGTGAGGACACATTCCTGTAATGCCAGCACTCAGAAGGCTGAGGCCGGAGGATTACCATGACTTTGAGGCCAGCCTGAACTAATAGTGAGAAAAACCAAAAACCAAACAAACATTTTCCAGCCTGGCTGGTGAGAACAAATTCTACCCTGTATGAGGTCCAGGCTCGATTTCTTTCATTGCTTCTGTATTTCTTTCCCAGGTCATCGGCATGTCCTTACTCAAGTGTGTTGATCAGTACCGTATCCCTGCAGTCCTCTCTGATTCTGTGTCCCATCAAATTGTGCTACTTCAGTCTCCACAGAATCTTGGCTTCATGTCCTTAGTTTTGGGACCTAATAGTTTAGATATGAAGTAGCCCCTAAAGACTTGTGTGAGGTCTTTTTTTTTTTTGTAATGTATTTGGTACAGGGTCTCACCACACAGCTCAGACTCATAGTGATCTTCCTGTTTTCACCCTTCCCAGTGCTGGGATTACAGGCATGTACCACCATGCCCAGTCTCGGTGCCCAGGGCTAGGACTGGCACAGCATGTGGTGCCGGGGATAGAACTCCAGTCCCTGCTCTCGCCTAAGCGAGCGTATAGTCTGCTGAGCTATCTTGCTGGCCCTTGTGTGAGCTCTTGATCTCCAGTGCTGCAGGGTTCAGAGATGGGGCCTCAAGAGGTGATTATGAGGGTACTAATGAATTCATGGCTGAATGGACTATTTAGGAGGTGGCCTGCACTTGGAGGAAACAGATCCCTGAGTGTGTGCTTTTGCAGGGCCTTGGCTTCATCTTTGATTGGGGTCTTGATAGTTGAGACATGAAATATCTCCCAAAGACTTGTGTATTGAGGTTTTGATGCCCAGTGCAACAGTGTTCAGAGGTGGCTGTGGCTCTGGCTCTGTCTTTCTGCCTTGAACCCAGCCAAGCATGGACTGACACCTCTGAACTGTGAGCCAGAGATCTGCCTGTAAGGTATACCAGGTCTTTTGTGCCAGCAGTGAGGAGCTAGCTAGTGCTAGTATCCTCTGGGCTCCATCCTGGGTTTCCCTCTTACTAGTGAGCTCACAGGGATGAAGAGAATAGCTAGCTTAAGGTAAACAACAAAAATGTACATTCTAGTTCTGGGGCTAGAATTCTGAGATGAAGCAGTTGACAAATTTGTGTTCTGGTGAGGTGCTGCTTGTGACTTATAAAGTGTGGTTGTCCTCATCAGTTTTGTATTGCTGTGACAGAATAGCTGACATGGGGCACTGTATGAAGACACTTATTTAGAGACTGAAGGTCCAAGATTTGACAGCCCTGTCCATTCCTCACTAATGAGGGCGCCCGCGCTGCATCACAGTGGAGTGGAGAAGCAGAGAGGGACACAGCTGTGCATGGAGGGGCCAAGCGTTCTGGAGTAGCCTTGCTGTATGACCTCCAGCTCGCTCTCCCTAAATCACTCCATAAAACCAGCATCAATCCCTTCCAAGGGTGGAAGCCCTACAACTCAGCCACCTGTCCCTACCTCTTACACGTTCTGCTGTTTCAACACTGCAATGCTGGGGACTGTGCTTCCGGGACATGAGCCCTTTGGGAGTAAACTATCCAAACTGGAGTGGCTGCTTCCTTGTTTGGGGCTTTTCTCCACGTTTGTGTGAAAAGAGCAATGAAATCTCTTCTTGCTCTAACAAGAATCCTACTCTCATTGGGTCGAGGCCCAATCTTTTTTTTTTTTTTTTTTTTTAATGAGCATAATATATTTATTGAGGGAAAGAAAGCTGTCTGAGAGATGGACTGGAGGAGGGCCCGAGCGGGTTGTTCCCTGGGAAGCTGTCTCTTCCAGGGACTTTTATAGTGTAAAACCATGCAGGGGCTAAAGTAGAGAAAGGGGGAACTCGCTTAGGTGGATATGGGGTAGGAAAAATTTGTTACCTAAGCAAG
>NDGM010909770.1:0-13074 GCA_002564305.1 Octomys mimax
GTCCTACTGATTGGTTTTGAAACTGTCTCATTGCTATTTGTTTCTCAATAAAATTATTTTTTTTTAAACCTAATATACAAAATCAGTCTTTTTACTTCCCATTCTCTCCATCAGCTACAATATATCACATTCTGATAATTCACCTCTATCCTTTCTAGTAGAGGAAAGGAGCCCACTTAGTTGCTGAGTACCAGCCCCAGGTCCTACACTAAGCAGCACCTCACAGAAGTGGCCATCCCACCTGCTTTGTCCAGCATACAACTGCCTCCTGAAGGTCAACCTTAAGGCTAGAGCCATGAGTAACAAAAGGCAACCCAGGTACAAGGGCCAGATGGCCCACAGCCTGGCCTTTGGGTGTGCAGAATGGGGGTGGCTGCCAGCCTTTCACAATGTCAGGTGGAGTCAGGCTCACAAGAGAAAGAACAAGAGCCAGAAGTGCCTCTTCTACCTTCCAGATCTCAGCAAATTCAGCGTAACTTTTTCCAGAAACAGAACCAAACAGGGGAAGCACTGCCCCATACAGGAACTCTAATGATTGTGAACCATCTGCTACACCCTCAGAACTACATCTCTGAGCTGGGACAGGTTCTCCCTTCAGAGAGCAGACCTTTGACTGGAGAACTAGAGGGACAGTGAGTGAAATCCATCAGAAACAACAACATTCTAGAATGACTCACTGAAGAACAGCAAAAGCATCCAGTAAAATGCTAATTACATATAGTACAGTCAGTGTTGACATTAAAAAGTTACCTTATCTTTTTTTCTAGAGATGTTAAAACCAAATAGGAAACAGCTTAGATGGGACCTGATTTAAAAAAAAGCAAAATACCAGCAGCAACCCCTTTAAATGCAAATTACAGACCAATACTAACATGAACATTACTCTGCCATAATTTATAAATCAAACCATAATGAAAATAATAGGAACTTAGGGTATAACTTGGATACCTATAGCTTAAACAAATGTGTAGGAAAGAAATCTTATAATCCTCCTTCTACCGAAAAGCAAAAATTCTAATTCTTCAGAATAATTTCTGGGGCCGTCCAAATAGGTTAGCAGATTAAAGTGCCTGCAAGCAGGCGCAAGGACCAGGTTCTATCCCCAGACCTGCTATAATGGCCTGCACCCCCAGGGTGTGCTGAGATGGCAATGGAGATGGCATGGTGGCACGCACCTGTAATCCCAGCTCCTGGGAGGCTGCAAACAGGCAGATCACTGAGTCTGATCTAACATTGAGACCCTGAACACCCTGTAGACCTTTCCCTAAGAAAATACCAAAACAAAAAAAAAAAAAGCATCCCAGAATAATTTCCGCATTAAATTATCATTCCAGGAGATTTCCAGAAGTCCAAAATTAATTTCAGAGACCTAATTTATAATGGTTTTATTATCATTACCAACAATTAAGAGTAATTTCCACAGGACATATTTTCTACCATCAGTACCAGCATAATAAATCAGGTGCCAAATACAAGAAAAAAATAATGCATATTTTTGTTCACTGGGGAACAGACCAGTGAGGGAAAAAGTGAGAGGGGACGAGGAAGCCTGGGCAGAGCTGTGAAGGAAGTACACAGGAGGTGATACGGCGCTCGGGGTGTCGAAAAGTGCCTGGTCTAGGGCAACTAAGGTGAAGAGGCAGGGCCCAGGAAGGGCAGGGTGCCTGTGGGGCAGTTAGCAGGCAAGATGGCAGGCTGGAACTGAATCGTAAGTTAAATAATTTGTATCTGACAGGAGCCTGATTTTCTAATTTGAGAGAAAAGAGCTACGAATACAAAAAGGTTGAAAACTACAATGAATACTAGTTGGCTTAGAATCAACTGTACTGATGCAAAGTGATAGTGGACACACACACACCCTAGTTCTATCACCCAACAGCAAACAATACACAAAGACCCTAAATCTCAGCTTCTAAATACCACTTGCCAATTTTAAAAAGAAAAAGGCCAGAAGTTTTTTGGGAGGAGAGCATCTGATTACTAAACTGGAGCACAAAACACCTAGCTGATCCTGGAATTTTACTCTAGAAACCAAGGAAAGAGAGACAGATAAAATTCTACCAGGTATTAAATAAGAATTGAGGAAAAAGCAGGTAAAAATCTTGAACACATAAGAGTAAGCAGAGAGTTCATGAACAAAAACCAAACTGCATGGCAAATACTTCAAAGAACAACTGGGGTCTCACCTTTTTTAAGTTTCTGCACATCGAAAGAAATCAACAGAATAAAAAGAAAACCTACAAACTGGGAAAAAATTTTAGCCGACTATCCCTCAAACAAAGGACTTCTATCTAGAATGTGTAAAAAATTTAAAAAATCAGGCCCCCAAAATTCAAAGACCCAATCAAAAAGATGAATATACACTTCGCAGATGAAGAAATACAAATGGCAAATAAACATATAAAGAAATGTTCAACATCATTAGACTTTCAAGAAATACAAGTTAAACAATACTGAGGGCTGGGGAGATAGCTCAGTAAAACAAGCACTTGCCTGGGAAGTGCAAGGTCCTGAGTTCAATGCCTAGTACTATAGAAAACAAACAAACAAATAAATAAAACAATACTGAGATTCATCTCACCTCAGAAAGAATGGCTGTCATCAAGAAGTCAACCAGGGCCAGGGGTATAGGCCTCAGAGGAACAAATGCTTCCCTGGCAAGCTCAAGGTCCTGAATTCAATTAATGGTGAGTGTGTGCGCACACACACACACACACACAAATTCAACCAACAACAAAAGACAGAGGGGATGGGAGGAAAAGGAACTCTTCTTCACTGCTGGTGGGAGTGCAGGCTGGTATAGCCACTACGGAAATCACTGTGGAGCTTCTTCAAGAAATTAGGATTAGAAGTCTCATTCAGCCCAGCTATTCCACTCCTGGGTATTTCTGCAGAACAACTGAAAACATCATACCACAGCCATGTATGTACACCCATGTTTATGGCAGGACAATTCGTCATAGCTAAATCTTTGAAACAACCCAAACGCCCATCAACTGAAGAGTGGAAAAAAAGATGGTGTTTTTACATACAGGAGTATTACTCAGCTATAAAGAAAGAAAAGCCCAAGGCTTTTATAGGCAGATGGATACAACTAGAAACCATACTCATACGTGAATGAATCAGACCCAGAAGTGTAAACATCATAGTGCCTCGACAGTGTAAGAACCTGAAAGAGTAAATAACATCTGAAAGGTACGATACGTACCAGAAAAGGGAAAGAACTGGATGAGCAAAAGGACAAAAGAAAGAAATAAGAAAGGGGAAAAGATATATTAATGTATATAAACAGGAAAGCTTGGACAATTGTATTGCTGATTTCAACTGGCCTATTGAAGTAAGCATTAATGCTTAAATATTTTCCTTCCTTTTTAAATTTCTTTTATTATTTTAAAAATCATTCATTTATTTCTTTATTTGGTACAGGGTCTCACTACACAGCTAGGACTCATAGTGATCATCCTGTCTCAGCCTCCCCAGTGCTGGTATGCATCATCACACCTGGTTCCAGGGCTGGCACAGCGTGTAGTACCAGGGATCAAACTCGGGTCCTTGTGCTTGTCAATCAGGCGCTTAGATCACTGACCTCTCTCCTCTGTCCTCCTTTCTTATAACTTTTTTAAAACTAATTTTGCATGCTTGCTTATATCTGGTAATCTAAAATAACTAATCTGAAGACAATATTATGCAATATAACAACCATTATTGAATTCTTATTATTTTGTTTAGTGAAATTCTGTATTGATTCTAATGACTTTTTTCACTATTTTTTCTTCTCTTGAAAAAATTAATTAATTAAGAATTAATAGCAATCCTTCACAGAACATTTCTCAACTCAATGCATGAAGCTGGTACAATTCTAATACCCAAACCAAATCAGATAACGACATCATAAGAAAACCACAGATCACTAGTCCTTGTTGGCGTGGAGTGAGTGTATTAATTTGAACTCGCCATGATTTTTATTACATAGGCAAGATACAGAAAGAGAAATAAATGCTTACGTAAGTGTGTATCTGTCTGCTGAGAGGAGCTAACTGGGTAGCAATCAATATAATATGTAGGTAGGTAGAAGATACACAGTCAAGAAAGGATCTCCCTTACAATTATACTTCATAAGAAATGATGGTAAATGAAAAATGACTGAATTAGGCTAAAATCATTATTAGATTCTCAACACTGGTGGGTGAAAAGAATGAAGCAGAGTAAGACATTTATATGATCTCATAGTGTCTCCTCATAAGCACAGTAACTTCCCCAACTTAAAAACATTTGAGTTGTGAACTTCCACACCTATGAACAGGTCTTGCATTTGGTGCTTTTATGCTTCACATTATATATCTGTATCAAACATATATAAAGGTATGTTGGACTTACAACTGAGTGACTTAGGAACATTCCCCTGGAATGGAACTTGTCCCTAAGTCAGCAGCTCACTGTCCTTACATACACAGTACACACTAACTTTGAGTGCAGAAAGCAAGTACTCTTAACCAAGAGATAAGAATCACACAACCAGAAATGCAGCAGATGCACAAAACAGAACTTTGCATCGCTCATGTGGAGGTTTTGTCAAAACAAACTGTTCAGTATTTAAAAGTACTGTTAGGACTGTGAGCACCACCTGAATAGGTCTAAGGACAGAGAGGAGACGCAGGATCCTCATATTCCAGTACACACAGATGAGACATCCTCATATTCCAGTACACACAGGCTTGTGTCCTAGTGTTCCCACAGACTGTTTAGAAACGCCAGTAAGTAGAGAGCCCAGCTGAACGGTCACTCAAGTATCCATGTTCTATCTCTAACACAATTCCTGTGACTTCTGTGTACATTTAATTTCACATTGAAAAGTTAAAGGAGAGCACCTCCTGACCTCTTTGGTTTTAGTCATGGTTTCTGCAATGATGCTGGCAGCTCCGGGATCATCTGTCACAGGGATAAAGGGCCGAGAGGAAGCTGAGGGGGCAGATGGTGTCACTGCAGAAGGGGTCACAGCATCCTCAGAGGAGACGATCTAACGGAGAGTACATCAGAAGAGTGGAAAAACTCAACAATACAACAGTGCCTACATAAGTTCAAGATGCTTCTATCTCATCTACTTTGGGCTGTGCGAAATGCTCCAGAGTTTCAGACCACACAGTGCACATACAGTATGTCCACCCTGGAGCAGCCCTGTAGAACTAAAGCAATTCGTATTCCCAGGAAAACTGTTAATATTCATAGTAGCTCACTTGAATCACATTAAAATAAGCTTGCATCTCTTGCCATTGGGTTTTTCCCCAAAACAAGTTAACGACATTTCTAACATTTTAGACCTCTGAGGTTTCAAAATGGCATCTAATGATTTTTAAAAGAATAAGCCTATTTGTATTTCAATACTAGAAAAGCTCTTTTTACTAGTATATTTTTGTCACTCAAGCCCAAAATCTAAGAAATGGGTGTGCAAAACCAGCCTAACTTAAGTGACAAAATGACTGGCCTTTCTTAGACATAAAATAGCTACCTTCTCCCTTGTGATTGAATACACACCGCTTTAGGACTCCTTCTTACCTCTCGCTTCTCCTGCCATGGACTGGGACTCAGTCTGTCTTCGAGATCAACAGCCAGTATGCAGTCCTCTGCATTCATGGGACTGGCCACGACAGATGCATCAGAAGGCGGCGCCGACGGGGAAAATGAAGTGCACTCCACCGGGGCGATCATGGCCGCAGGCATCAGGGCCCCAACCACTGCATCTCTGTGGGAACAGAACGCCAGGCCATAGGGAGCTGTCCCTTCACCACAGCGTGACAAAAGGCAGCAAGATGGGATGAGCACTCATGGATGCATGCCCCCATTTGAAAAGAATACCTGGTAAGAAGAGCTTTGCACAACTGGGTATCACTGTCAGGTGTCCTCTGGCTACAAGCTCCAGATCTTACTTCAAGTCATGCACCACAAAATGACATTTTGCTCAACAACAGATTGCTCGTGACAGTGATCTCACAGGACTATATCGCTGAGTAACTTCATAGGCAGCTTACCTTGTACAATTATACTACTTAACTCATGTAACTACACTGATATGAACATAACACACCTCCAAAAAGGTATCTCTATTGCTGGCAATGCCTGGCTATACTTCAACAATCCTGGGAATACCAGGTGAAATTGCATGGCAATGAACCACACCAGAATGAGCCTATGGTTCACCCTAAGAAACTCTCAAGGGCTATTAGAATTAAATATCAAGCGACTCTGTTTACTAAAAGCAGGACTAATTATCTTCTCAATGCCTGACTTGAGCACTCCTGAGACTAACGTCCTACGTGAGCACAACTGTCAGGTTCACACCAACGACACTGTTGACGGCAGCTCATTGAGGCTGTGTGATGGTCACAAGGCTGAGTCTATGTGTGTACTCTTTTTTTTTTTTTTTAATGTATTTAGTACATGTATTTTGTATTTACTACAAATACATTAAATAATGTATTTAATATGTTTTCTACAGGGTCTTGCTACCCAGATTGGACTTTTAGTGATCCTTCCTGTTTTCAACCTCTCAAGCACTGGGATTACAGGCGCGTGGCACCATGCCCAGTCTCAATCACCACCTTCTCAGCACACCCCAGGGGCGGGGCCCGCACACAGGCTGGGGATTGAACCCCGGGCCTCTGCGTCTGCCTAAGCAGGAGCTTTACTCCACTGAGCTATCTGGCTGGCCCTCACGTGTGGCACTCCTGTGAAGGAAGACTCCTGCTGGGGAGAGGCCTGTTTGTACTGGGAGCCTGCGCCTTTCTTCTTTCTCTTTTCCACCCCTGGCCATGAGATGAGGCTGAGGCAGGAAGATCACTGTGAGTTTGAGAGCAGCTTGGGCTACAAAGTGAGCTCAAGACCAGCCTGAACTGCATAGGAGACCCTATCTCAAACAGAAAAAAAGAGAAAAAAAAAAAAAAGGCAACACAAAGAGTACAGATTACCATCAAAGGGTAGTTGATTTGCAACTCACAGCACTTAAAAACAGCAAAACAACACAGTTTGAAACACGCAATTCACCAAAGTATTATAAAAGCACAAAGTTTACATAGATTGTAGGATCTGAAACATTAACACAGCCTAGAGCCAGCCAAATAGTTCAGCAGATTAAAGCGCCTGAAAGCAGGCATAGGGGCCAGGGATTCGATCCCTGGATCCCTAGGCCTGCCGGGCCTGCCCCGTCCCTAGGGCGTGCTGAGAGGGCAACGGAGACTGGGCATGGTGGCATGGGCCTGTAATCCCAGCTCTTGGGAGGGCTGTAAACAGGTGGATCACTACGAGTCTGAACTAGTAGTGAGACCCTGAACACCCTATAGACCCTGTCCTAAAATTAAAAAAAAAAAAAAAAGTAAAATTAACACAGCCTACCTGGCATACATGATTTGCAGGGCTGTAAGAATATGTGATAAGGCCTGCTGTTTGGCTAGGCTACCATCCAATGACAGCAGGATCTTTGCAAGAGAAGGGCGATTTGGCTTAGAATTATTTGTACCACTTATTTTATTATTGGCAGCAGAAGAATCAGCATCTGAAGGCACACCTAAAAATGGGAAAAATAAAATCTGTTTTTAAGATCCCAGTTTGGTCTATTTCCATAGATGGACATATTAGGTTAGCTCCAAAACACACTACAGCCTGCATTCTGCTACTTCATAAAGTATATATTAAGCTCAGTGACAATCTTTCAAGGATTGAAAACATTCTTAGTACTTTCATAAGAAACTACATTCAGCAAAAGCTCACTAGAACTGCAGAAAAAGTTAAAAACACTTTTTAAAAAGATATTTACAAAAGTTTGTTATATACACATAAACTGTGAAAAACAGTACAATAATTACCTGTATTTACTTGTCCTTGCAATATTAGACAGACAGACAGACAGATCAACAAACAGACAGACAGACCAAGCAAGTAAGCAAGCAAGCAATGGGGGCCGGGAAGATGGCTCAGTAGAATAAGCACTTGCCTGGCAAGCTCAAGGCTCTGAGTTTAATCCCCGGTTCCGCCAAAAAAGAAAAAAGGAAAGCAAGCAAATAAACAAACAAGCTGCCAGACCTCAGTGGAGAGCTGAGAGCTCTTGAAGAGAAGGCAGAGCTCAGAGTGAGGGAGGACAACTTGGCCACAAGCAAATGACCAGGACCAGAGCAGCCCTGCAAAGGTGCAAGGGCCCTCTCTCCCACTAGCCAAGGACTCAGATGGGAGTTCATGAATGGCATCCAGCCAAAAGCCACTTGATAACAAACAGAAGAACAAAAAATACAGCATGATATACAAATTGCTCAAAAGACATCCCAGAACTCATGCTAAAATGAGGAAAAAAATGAAAACATTTATTACAGCTGTAGTTCATATGTTCAAAAGGTAACTAGATAGATGATATAAGAAATATACAAATCACACTTCTAGAAAGGAAATTATAATATCTAAGACTGAAATTAGTTTGGTGATATTAACAGTATCTTAGGAAATAAAAAGTCTAGTGAATCTTAAAATATACCAATTCAAACAATCCAAATAAAGTAGAAAAGAGTAAGTCACGAACAAAGCAGTAGTTCTTGGAGACAGCTTCAGAGACCTACTACGATATACATGGAACTGGAGTTCTTAAAGAAGGCAAAAAGACAGAAGAAAAAAAACCTGAAGAAATCGTGACAGAAAGTTTTCCATAGTTAATGAAAACTATGAACTCATAGATCTATGAGCACAACAAACCACACAATCAAGAACCACGAGGAGGTCCCACCAGAACACAGCATAATCAAGCTGGTCAAATCCAAGTATAAAGACAAAATTCTTAATGCCATTAGGAGGATAAAAAGGCATGTTACTTACATACAGAAGAACAAACAAAAGCATAACGGACAGTATCAATAAAAACAAATCAAGACAACAGGACTTCTTTAAAGTGCTTGAAGAAATAAACTACCAAACTAGTATTCTATACCCAGGGAAGACCTCCTACAAAATAAAGCCAAATGAAAGCATCACTAACACATGTATACTGTGAGAGACATAAAGAAAGCCCTTAAAACAGAAAAAAAAAATGACACATGACTGTTATGGGTTGTACCTAGATGTCCCCCAGAGCCTCACGGAGCCATAGGCTGGGTTTTCAAAGGTGGCTGAATCTAGAGTCTATGATGCTAGGACTGTGCGTGTGGTTACCAAATTAGTCCACTGGTTGGCTTGGCCTAGTTCTGGCTGTGGGTAGTAGGAAGACCCTCCCTGGTGTGGATGCTACATGCCTTGTGGGCACGTCACCTGGATAGACTATAAGGGACAATTCATGACACCTTCAGTACCCAGGATCAGAAAGTAAAAATCTCTGAAACTATTTCCTGTTGTAGTATACTGATTTTGACCCCTCTAAAGTAATGACAGGCTATACCAGTTTGAGGCTCAAGGCTCAAAAGCTCCACCTCCACCACTGGTGCAAAAGTCCCCACTCAAAGACTAAGGATCCTAAAATCAACTGCCCACAGTTGACAACAGTAAGAGAAAACCTTGCTCTCTGTCTCCTGGCTACCATGAGGTGAGTAACTTTGTTCCAACACGCTCTTCCACCACAATGCCGCCTCACTGCAGGCCCCAAAACTATGGCGTCAGCTAACCATGACAGAAACCACAAGATAGTGATTCTTTCCTCCTTTAAATTGTTTCTCTCAGGTATTTTTGTCACAGACAGAAAGGTAGCACAGCATCCCTTATACCCAGGCTCAGCCCCAAAATACCTTCCATTAGGCTCAGTGACAACTACAAGGTGCACGCAACACTTATACAGTTCTCATCTATACAGACTGGGGACAGAAGAGAAGTCAGCGGTTGCAGGAATGAAGTAGGAGAGCCGAGGCAGAAGGCTAGCGCTGCCAGGGGTGGAAGCAGACATCAGCTGTGGTGCAGTGCTCATGACCCTCTGTGGTGAGGCTTCACGGGTGCACGACACTGTGTGTCAACGATGGCTACACAAAGCTCTTAGAACACTCAAAGCAGCCGAGGGTAAGAGTTAGCATCATGCTTTCTTCTACAAACTTTTCATTCAGGCATCCATCACACAAGAATGTAACACCATTCTTCTGTGCCTTGTTGTATAGCACCACTAACACTCTATGGCACTGTAATAAAAACTGCACCTTTACACCAATCTGTAGCGTGTTGTCACTAGCAAAAGGATGTCAGAGAAGATATTAATCTGTGTTACCTAAATAGGAAGCACCTAAGGGGTCTCTTGCAGTCTGGAAAAGGACGGGCTCGTGGACAGAGGGCGTGGCCACATCCACAGTTGTCCACGCTACACTGTGCGATGACCCACAAGCCACCCGTGTGATCTTCTGGCCTTCTAAGCCTTGCACAAGTGTAGGCTTTCTATTAACTGTGGTGGTACCATTGCCTTGCTGACCGTGGTCATTATCACCCCAAGCATATACCTGTTTAGGGGGGCAAAGAAAGCAATTTTCAACATTTCAGATTATCTTCTTTAAACTAACTTGAAAATACATAATCTATCTTCCATAGTACTTCAAAGAATTGAGCTCCTAATTGTAAATTTCATAATCTTATAAAATGGCATGCATGTAACCATTAAAATCCTTCCCAGAAATAACTGAATATCTACTTAAAATCCAATTAATGCATTCATCTTGTTCTGTTACAGAATACAAAGAGGATCCTCTCCCCCAACTAAAAGTAGTAATTTCTTTTTCCTTTCTTTTACACAGAAAAATAGAAAACACCATGTTTACTTTCAACTAATGTGCTCCTTGCCTTTATAGAACCATAATTCATTTCTGACCATGCACGGTATGCTAATTTTGCTTCCATAAATGAACCCTAAAATGACACCCATGATCTAGTCACAGCGTGTACCTCACAAAGGAAAACATGAGCAATGCTTATCAACTATTTCTGAAATGAAAATTGTCTACCCCATTATCAACGCTCAAAAGTAAAATATTGCTAATAGCTTAGCAAAAGCGCTACTACCAATGACAATTTTCTCATTCCCACACGGACGTCAGGGTGCAAACAACTCTTTCCCAAGGCTCTGGCCCCAACCCGTGCTGGTGAGCAGGCAGACACGTCAGTGAACAAAATGGATCCAGCCCCGCCCTCACGGCTCTTCTGGTACTAAGACTCACTTTATCACAGGTTATAACTTCGACAAGGCAGGAGCTGTGTCATGAGTACCACCTTAGAAGGCCACGTCACCTCCAGGCCACCTGCAGCCTTACCTGCCCCGAGTCTGTTACTGCCAGGCAGTGCAGTGCCCCAACAGCCACATGCACAATCTTCTTCCCTCTCAGTCCTTCAACCACCTGTGGTTTCCGCACGTGTACATCAGAGCCATGGCCCAACCGGAAGTAATCCCCCTTTCCCCTGCAAAGTCAGCAGTGTGAACATTACTACATGGTTCCAGTCTGGCAATACTATAAAAAGAAAACACTCACTGTCTCACAGCTTTCAGTCAACTCGGGGGTACCGCCACACACAGCAGGCAAGGCACCTTGAACTTACATTCTAAACCACCATTAATTTAGCTAGCAAGTCCTTCCTACTGTAATACATGCTTTGCCATACATTTATGTTAACAGTACAGACTTTCATACAAAGAGATGGAAAATAAGGCACAAGCCCAAACTTCCTTCCAAAGTTCTATATGGCATATGTATTTTTCAAGCTGTCTCTGGTCACAATATTAACACTGGCCAAGGTTTGTACGGGCATCCAGTGTTTGGCACTTTAATAAAATAAGCTTTCACAAGAATCACACATCTAATTTTTTCCGGGGTCAAAGGATTCAGAAGTCTACCTCACTCTCATTTTATCATTTATTAGGCTAGTAGGCTTTTCACATAATAAGAAAGCAAAAGAAACCCTCTCCATAAACCTCACCCAAACAAGATAGACAAGTGCACTACAGCTTCTCTAATAAAAGACTTATTCTCTAATAAAATAACTTATTTAACATTTTCACTAATTTCATCTCCAACAAAAAGACAAGGATGTCTGGATGAGTAAGAAAATGACAGTTGACAAGCACCCCAGGGTAGCCAGGGGCTGATGCCAAGACTGCTACAGGGCTCATGCAAGCAGATGCAGTGGAGACAAGGAATGAGGTCACGTACCATGTCCACACCACTCCTGACTTAGTGAGAGCCAAGGAGAACTGAGCACCACACTCAATCTGGCATACTCCCTGACCGTTTAGTCTCTCGATGTTTTGGGGAATGTTACAGCCTTCACTTCCTCCCCGGCCCAATTTTCCAAAATCACCATCACCCCAGGAAAACACCAAACCTAGGTTTAAAAAGATAAGAACTTCAGGCCTGGGCATCATTGCCTCCTACCCACCCAGAGGTTCACGAGAGGTTCACACGAGCTGCTCACCTTCATCTGTCAGTGCCAGCGTCTGTGCATCTCTACTTCCACAGGCAACCTGGACTACTCTGTGACCAAGAAGGACTTTCACCTACTCAATTACAAAGTTAAAGCCAGAGTCAATCACAATCACTGGGATCAAGGAAATTTTCTCACATACACAAAGCTAGTAAGATACACATCCTTACGAACATCTCTAGACTCAAGGCTTATCTTCACTTGAAATCATCAGCACGCTTTCTATAAACAGCAAAATGCATATAATCACCATCTTGGGCTTCAGTTGTGTGGTATTGTCACCATGTCCCAAACGGCCATACTCTCCGAGGCCCCAGGTATACAGCTCTCCACTGGAGGTGAGGGCTGCACTGTGAGAGCTCCCACAAGCAATGTCCCGGATGCGCTTGGTTTTCAGTGCCTCTATCAGCCTGGGCTTGTCACAGTTCCTGCAATAAGATGAAACTACCCTCCATTCTTCTTCACAGAAAGCAAAAAGACATCTATACAAGATCTACAAGCCTACCAAACCTTTAAAAAAAAAAAAAGAAAAGAGCATGCAATGCTAAATGACATATTCTTCTATTACAGAACAGATCCATGTTAAAAAAAATTAAAGTTCCTCTCTCTCTCTCTCTCTCGTGCTCTCTAAATAAATAAATAAATGTTTAAAAAAAAAAAAAA
>NDGM010909862.1:0-11421 GCA_002564305.1 Octomys mimax
TAAGTTTGCAGACCAAAATTACAGAAAAAGGAGGGCCACAAGGAAAGCCAACATTTTGGCCCTGGCTCCTGCCTTTGAAAAAACAGAATTACTTAAAAATGATGTAAGCATCAGGGAAGCAGACAAGAGCGTGGAATGCTGACCTACCAAGTGAGTAACGTCAGGCGCTCTCAGAAGGCGTTTAGCACCAAATGGAAGACGGATTTGGGGTGGGGAGAAAAGTGGCCAAAGGAACTTACATTGTACGTTTATTGTTAATCTAAGTAGAAATCTATTTAATCTGTGAGGGAAAACAAAGATAAACGAAGATAACATTACAGGCTTAAAATTTAATAGTCAGATCTGATTTAAAATATCTGATGATCTGTCTCAATAGACAGCAACAGAGGAATATTAAGTTTGAGAAGAAAGTACTCTTAAAAGACCCTATGAATGCTGAAGTCAGCGAAGCAGAGACATCAGGCAAAATAGTCTTAAGTAAATACAAGTCTAAGTACAAATGCTAACAAGTATTTTTGGAAGGAACACTATTGTTGGAAGGGAGGGAGGTCCTTGTACGAAACAGAACATACAGAAACTGTACACCTAACAGCTTGTGTACGCACAGGGAAAAGTACTGAATGTATACTCGTGAATATTATAAAAAGTGCAACTACACAACGTTTCCCACAAGGGAATTGTGCATACTTTTGATATTTAATAGAATACTACCCAATACGCCTAAAGATAAATAGGAATTTTCAAAGCAGATGTAATGAGAAAAGAAAGCAAGCATGCAGATACTCGGAAAAGTCACATGGTCAGAGGATTGCTATGAAAAACAAGGTTTCAGTTCCAGGGATTTTTTTATGTATTTGATACAGGGTCTCACTACACAGCTCAGACTGATAGTGATCCTCCTGTTTTCAGCCTCTCCAGCGCTGGGATTGCCACCATACCCGGACTCTGTGGCTGGCTCAGTACTCCTGGGGGCGAGGCCTGCACAGCATGCAGGACTGGGAATTGAACCTGGGTCCTTGCGCATGCCTGAGCAGGCACTTAGTCCGCTGCGCTATCTCCAAGGCCCACTTCCAGGGACTTTTACAAAGAAATTGTTTCAAGCTCTCATACACAAAGATAAGTTTTGATCAGATAATTGTGCTGCTGACTTCTGTTAATCTATTGAAAGGAATAGTTAGCACTTAAATTATATCTTTTTCTTCGTTTTATTTTTTTTGATGAACTTTGTGTGCTTGTGTCTGGGAATCTGAACAACTAATTTGAAGACAACGTTACACGATGTCACAACCGTTGTTGAATTTCTATCATTTTGTTAGTGAAATTCTGTATCTTTTGTATTTTTTCGTTATTTTTTCTCCTTAAAAAAATTTCAGAAGATTGTAGCTTCTCAACTGGCAAATCTAGATTAATCTCGATAGCAAAACCTAACAGACACTACACAAACATGAATTACAGACCTACTTTGTTTTAAATGAAGAAATCCATTATTCTGTGTAAAACTATAGCACATTTTAATTTTTTTCTTAATGTAGTTTTCCATTCCAAAAGTAATACATACCACAAAAATAACTTAGGAATGGACTTCCAACAGCTAGTGTTCTCAGCAGTGTCACAGGAGTACTATGCCAACTGCATGTAGGGTTCACTCCAGCCCTGGGTAATTGTGCAGTGTTAGAATGTTAATTTCTGTTCATTATCTCAAGAAACTAGGAACTGATATTTAGAAGCAAATTCATTTAAAATAGTTTGAGTACTTTTACAGTAATTTTTCTAAAAAGTTATATTAGTAAGCAACCCAAAAATAAAAACATATTTATGAAATGGCCTTATTATTATCTAACAAAATATAACTTGGAGTTGAAATTATGAATTAACTTCTAGAACAAAATAAGAGTAATTCAAAAGCTAGAAAAATTTAAAACTATTTCTCCAATAGAATTATAATATCATATTTTTGTAGTATAAAAAGTCCTCCTACAACATTTATATTTATTGATTTATTGATTTATTTTTTGTGGTCGGCTCAGCCCGCCCTGGGGGTGGGGCTGGGGCAGCAGGTGGGGCCCGGGATTGAACCACAGTCCCTGTGCACTTGCCTAAGCTCGCCTAAACAGGCACTTTGGAACACTGAGCTGTCTCACCGGCCCTACAGCACCTCTGTCGAGCCCTTCCCAGTTCACAGGGCGCTTTGGTCAGTGGTCTCCAAGCACCCGCTCATCAGTGCAGGCAACAGTGCCACACATTTCGATGCTTTTCCTAGTACTGACCAGTTCAGGTCCCTCAGAGCCTCGTGGGTCAGCAGAGTTCAGCACCGTTCCAACAGTTCTTCAGTAATTTTACCTTTCTGAGATCGCTTGTTCCTAGTGGATCTGCACTGGCTAATGCTGTGTAAAATCTGTAAATGGCTCGATTCATCTGATGCAATCAATGTTCACAGCAAAGGGAGGAGGACTGGCGGGGCCCAACTTGCTAGTGAGCGTTTTAGGGTTCTAATGACTTCTGCTCACTGATGTGGGCTTGAAAGCAGGTCACTGCGGGTGAGAACGCCCAGCTGCCTGCCTCTTTCCTTGAAGGCACCATCTTTATTTCATCACACGAGAGGGAAAGAAGAGAATACATATTTCAAAAGTTACAAAAATTAGCATTAAAGAAACTTCATTAGACAAAAAAAGATAGGATTAGATCATTCTTTAAATTGAAGAAAATCTCCCAACTCTTAATGCGTCAGTATGTTTTCATTCACTGCAGGCGCCATTGGCAAAACCCCACGCTGAGGCAAAGACAGAGTCAGGCGCCTCCGTCACTGAGCCTTTCCAGAACTCTGGAAGTTCTGGTCTAATCAGTAGGACTAGAGAAAGTAATGAGGTAACTTCCTTAGAAGTAGATAAAATATTTCATTTTAAGTTATGTCCTTGTATAATTAGTAAAGCTACCAGAATAAGCTAAAATATTATTAAATTATTAAGGGGAATTCTTTTCTTATATGGTGGCAATAATTGAGTCAAGATATCCTGCAGAATTATTCAATTTAAAATAATGGCAAAACACATAAAATGTTAGGATATTTTGCCAAGTGCATAAAATTTACATGAAGAAAATCAAATAACTTTACTGAAATAAGACAGAAGTAAATATAGAAAGAAGATGTTACTGCAGAGACTTACTACTGTCAAGATGTCAATTGTCCTCCAAGTAAATGATGAGTGAGGCCGTCACACCCATCCACGGGAAGCCTTACAAAGTAGATCTAATCGGTATCAAAATAATGCACTTTTGAAGGCAGCCAGAAAAAAGAAATCAAAAATACAGTTACCCGGCACACTGGTACCTGTGTACTATCCCGCCACTCAGGAGGCTGCTGCAGAAGGGCTCCAGGTTCTAGGCTGCGCTACCTAATAAGACCCTGTCTCAAAACAAAACTAAACAGAAAACAAGAAGACAAGTAAAGATGGAATTTTCATCTGCATTATCTGTAATGGAAATATAGCATCGGCACAGTGAGAAGTACTCAGGTATTTACTTAGGAACTGACAGGTCTCTGGGACAGAACAGAAATTCTAGAAGTGAGATAGTTACTGCACTATGAGGTACATTAAAGTTCTAGTGGCTTCTGCTCCCTTATGTGAGCTCATGAGCTCTGGGCTTGAAAAGCAGGTCCCTGCTGTCACAGTGCAATATAAAATGTAAGAAGTGATGACAGCAGCATCCAGTTCATTATGAAATTTCCGCATTACCAATAAATTGTGATGGAACGTTTTAGTAGGAAAATTGTTTGGTTGGTGTCTTTGGAATCAGCGTGAGCTGCCGGTGGACAAATGGAAATGCAGAGCTGGTGCTGGACGAATACTTAAAGATGCTGCTCTCAAAAGTCATCCATGGTTGTAGTTCTGAAAGGCAGATACGAATGGAAAGGGGAACAAAGAAATGGCCTGGAGTAGCTAACTGAGATGAATCACTGCATCTATAGGCAGAAAATGTGAAGCAGCAACTTCCAAGCCTTTCCTATACTCTCAAAGCCTAGCAAGTGAAACATCAGGAAGACGGCTCTGACAAAGGAAAAGAGAGAGAAGTGTCAGAGAACCTGGATTGACAATGAAACAGTCATTGGGATTTTGTAAAAATCCCAGTGTAGAGTAGAGTAGAGTAGGGTAGGGTAGGGTAGGGTAGGGTAGGGTAGGGTAGAATAGGGTAGAGTAGGGTAGGGTAGGGTAGAGAATTACAAGAGTAGAGAAGAAAATAGGTGCTGAAAACATCTATCCAAAGACAGATTGCATTTTAAATACATGGCTGTGAAACAAAGCACCTTGAAGAGGTTACAGCAGCACACTCAGGGCAATCCCGACAGCCACCTCTCCACGCTATTGATTTTTGCCTTCAGCGTTATTTTGCGGAGGGGCACACACTTACTGAAGTACAAGTGCCTGTCTGTTATGCACTTGTGACTTCCAGGTGCCTCCCGTCACAGGGACACTGCCACGGACGTGGTGCAGGACGGTTTCCGCACCGCACAGCTGAGATGCGAGTCCCCAAGCCCATCCCGGACCTAGGGCGTGTGTCAGCGTCCTCATCACTGGTCCCTCTCACCTGACACCTACGGCATAAAGGAGCAGAGCCTTAAGGGCTCACAGGTCAGGGAACCCCGTCTCTGGAGAGCTGGCTCCAAATCAGGAGCATCACGGTGGAGCAATGGGGTGGCAGAGCAGGATGGGGTGGTTTGTCGTAAGTGGAACAGAGCGACAATCCAGGGCCACTTGGGCCCTGGGCCAGACCTCGACCCCAAGGCCATGCTGCCACGACCCATCCTGACTCCCCCACAGTGTGCTCCAAATGCCTGGGCAGACCCCAAAGCCAGCCTACTTGGCTCCATACCTGGCCGCTACCCCTGACATCGCCATCCATTTCCTGTCACTATAGCTCCGTCATTTCCAGCTTATCGTGAAGAATCACGTACACAACACCCTTTTGTATCAGACTTCTTTCACTTGCCATGATATACACTTTTGAGACTTGTGTTTCGAATATCTACTTTTATTACTAATGTTCCATTTTAAAGGAATGCTGCAATTTCACCATCATCAAAATGAGTCAGAGCTCACTGCTGAAGATGCTGTTACTTCCACTGTACTGAAGACAGAACCGAGCAGGCACAGATCTTCTTGATGTCCTCATTACTTTTCTTGTTGCTAAGACAAAACACCTGATGTCTAAAATTAAGAGAGGAAAGGTTTATGTATCTCAATTTGTACAGATCTCAGTCCCTGAGCATCTGGGTCCTGGGAGTGTGCCTTGGTGGAGAGGCGTCCCTCCTGAGGGTGGAAGACAGGAAAGGCAGTAAGAGAGGGGCCAAGACTGTTTCTCTCACACGGCATTCAGCCTACCTGCCCTAGAGCAAACGTGGTCCTCACATCTCAGCCTAGGCGGAGCCGTGCCACGCCAGCCAGTGCAGTGGCCCCCTAGTGCCACGCCCTTGATCCCAGCAGCACGCATTCTGGATTCAGCCATCTCTAACATAACCCTATGACAGTGTGACGCATGGGGGGACATTGGGACATGAGCTGGGACACTCAGCGTCATGCTGTCACCATGGCCAGTGGTAAATAGAACTGAGATTCATGCCAGGCCAACTGGACCCAAAACCCAGGGACAGCACATACTTCAGAGACTGAAAAGAAATGTAAAGAAAATGAGCAAGAGAATAAGATCTGACTGCAGGTCCAGCAGAAGGAGCAGGTAGTTTTTAAAAAATGATTTATTAGCCTTCGTCTCATTGAAATTGTGATAAAATGTTTCAACAAGAAAACGTGTCTTTTCGTTCTTATCTCTCCTCTCCCGTATTGTGTATTTCAGTGGTTCGCAAGACATTGTAGGAATCTGGGGGAACTCAATCCACTCTGCACCCCAGGACACTTTCGAGAGCTTGAAGCAAATTGAACTTCTGATTTGGATCTGTTCCTGAGGGACATTTGCCACCGCCACATGCTTCCATCAAATGTACAGTGCACGATCAGAAGGATTCATACTATAGATAGAAAAAGGACAAACTGCATTTGAATCTGTTCACTTCTAAATATAACAGTTCATTTTTGTGTTTCTGTAGAGCAGCCTCTAAGCTGTGCTTTGCCAAAACTGCATTTTACTTAATTCTTAGATTTATACTAATGCATCCATTGCCTGACTTTTGAACATCTCATCTCCTTGCAGGAAAGATTTTGTGCATATTTGGGAAACAAGTTGCTCAGAGATCCTGCTGCCACCAGTCCCACGACAATCCCCTCCTTTTCCTGAAGATGATAAAGGCGCCCCGCAAGGGCCACCGCGAGGGAATGTGTTTCACATCACAACACAGATGGCTTGTTTACACCATTTCCCCTTCTCGTAAAAATTTTAGGGATAAATGCAAATTTTACTCCTTGTGCTATTATGTGTCTCATAACACCGTTCCTGCCAAAGCCTAGTGCTGCCCTTGAAATGCAGTATGAAGCCACTCTGCCTCCTTCCCCTTCACATGTAGGATGCTCAGGACATGGAGAAAGCAGCCTCTCACCCCGGCTGTCAGGCAATTGTTAAACTATTATTTCACCATTTGCATAATCTTTGGGATTGCTCCTGATCTCCATGGTACTAATAAAGTAACGCAGAACACCTGTCTTGAATTTTGGAGCATCAGTCTGGTAGGCGGCTGTCACTTTCTTTGGCCCCATGTGGAAAGGTTGCAGGTCAGCCTTTTGTTCTTGCCCAGCAGTGGTGCTCAGTGTTTATCGTGCCATAGAATGAACAGAAAGCTTCTAGACCCTAGCGCCGCCTGGCCCTAGCACCCCAATTTCTGAATTACTTCTTTCGGGGTCGTGAGCCCTGAGCGTTGGAACTTTGTTTCTTCAGGTGACCTGAAGGATCAGCCTGGGTTGAAAAACACTGGTTGAGAGTCTGTAATCAAACATTCGCCAGGATGCCAATAGAGGACTTTATTTGCTTTTTTCTCACCACACTGATAAAATATGTGCTTGCCATTTAAGGTTATGGGAGTGCATGGAAGTGGGAAGGTTTCCATAGCGATGGGTATTTCTGGAGAGAGTAGCAGCTCTCCTAGTGCGCATCCAACAGGTGGGTGAGTGTGTTCTGTAACCTTCTGTAGGAAGGATATTTATCCACTTCCTGGAGTAGTCTGTATTCTAGTGGCTCAAACTGAAGGACATTTGGTAGCTTTATTCTTGAAATTAAAGAGAATTCTTCCACACAGCAGAGTGCAGTAAAATCTTACACTTCTGTCAGAAGATTCAAGCCATTTTCTCGCCTGGGCTTGGTGGTTTTGCATGGGCTGTCCTGTGCAGATGCAAGGTCCGACTGCACACTGATCCCCGTGCACTGAATGCCAGTGGTACGCCACCTCCAGCTGTGACACATACAACGTCTCCAGGCATTGCTAAGTACCTCTTCTATGGGCAAAAGTGGCCCAATTGAGAAATACTACTCAAAGCAAATAAATTTCATTTTATATACAAATGAAAATATTTGATTAAGATCATTATCATGGGACTGCGAATGTCTGTCTACGCTGCTGTCACACTCACTCTTCCACTAAATAGCTAGGGCTTTAAATATCTGGGTTGATGTCATCAAGAAAAACCCACTGAGCTAGCAGAGCGTGCTCCTGGGGCATCTGGGCGGCTCATGGAATTGTGGCCGGTCACTGCATCTGGTCCCTGCTGCTGCCTCTCTGGTGCTGGACTCTGCTCCGTGGCCACCACGAACCGAGGACCACTGCTCTGCCATGCCTTTCCACACAGTGTCCTGCCTTGGCGCCAGCTGGCCATGGACTGACCCCCAGACCAAGAGCGCACAAAGCCCTTCCTCCTTTGTGAGGGTCAGGTATTGTGGCCAGCAACAGGAAAGCAGAATAATACTGCATCTTTGCACAAAACTATGGCCAAAGTGCTTTGGTCAGTCCAGGCCACACACTCAATTTATTGTGAACTGTTTAAACATTTGATATGCAGACTCCATTCTTCTCATTGTGATGTGTAAAGTACATAAAAGAGAAGAATTATAAGAGAAATAAAAGCAACACGAAGTTCCTTGGCCAGATGGTGTGGCCCCTCAGCATCCTGGATCACTTACAAGAGGGCAGAGACTGATGTGGGCAGACTCTCTGCTACCTGTTGAGTGTGTTCTCTCTTCCCTTTTGTGCCCCTCAGACTCAGCAGGCGGTGCCTGTTATATCGGTGCAGAGACTGCTCTCGGAGGAAGAAGAAATTAGCTGTTGCTGTACCTTGCATCCTTAACTTGGCGACCATCTACATGGAGAATTCTTGATATTTGGCAGCTTCCTATGGAAAAGCAATGATGGATAGTGGCTTGGCTGGGGAAGCCCGCTCTCACTGTTACTTCAGCCCCTACATTTCTTGCTAGGATAAGTGAATCGATAGAACAATTGTTGAGATTCATCTCATATCAACTAGGAGAAAGATAAGACAATAAAATCTATAAATAAAACTTTTCATGAAGAGAAAAATTTACATGTGTTTGAGAATGCTGGAAAGATGTGCACAATTTCTTTATGGGTCCCTGGAATAGGTGTATGGAGACTCTTGAGCACTTCCCTATCCTTTTTATTTATTTATTTTTATTCTTATGATTTTGGGTACAGGGTCTCACTACTCAGCTCAAATTTGTAGTGATCCTTCTGTCTCAGCCTCTTAGGGGTGGGGTTATAGGCATGTACCACCACATCCAGTTTCGGGGCCAGCATGGAGCACCGGGGTTCCAGGGCCAGCAATGCATGCAGTACGAGGGATCGATCCCCGGTCCTTGCAGTTGCCAGGCAGGTGCTTAGACTGCCGAGCTCTCTCCCCAGTCCGAGTGCTTCCCAGTTCCAAAGGAGATTGGAATTCCCAATTCCCAACATGCAACACAGCCTGTATTCTCTGTGAACGGCATGTGAAGCGCATTGTCTCAGTGAAGGAAGCTGCCAGGTGGGGAGAGGGCTGAAAGGGGACCTTGCGGAGGCTCCAAGAAGCTATGACTTTACAGGACAAACAAGTCAGAGATACAGAAAAAGATAAAGATGGTACTCCAGGGGCAACGGGGGAGGAGATGACAGCTAGGAGAAAGAATGGAGAGAGCAAGCAGGAAGAGTGTGAATGGATCGGTGCTTGGAGTAGTCTCTGGAAAGATTAAATACGCACTAACGTGGGAAGAGAACAGTTGGATTAAACCAAGTTTAAAAATGGAGAAAGGAGCTAAATATAAAGTAGTGGCGCAAGAGTGGTGTTGGAAGCTTAGTAGAGCCACGGGCCAAAAATAGAAATCCATGCTCATATGTCATGGGGTTAGGACAGCAACTGTGTGCATGTATGTGTGTGCACGCGTGCGCGTGTGTGTACATCGTGTACATGCGTGTGCATGTGTGTGAGAGAGAGATCCTAGGAGACCCTCCTCTGCCCTTTGCATGCGATCACTTCAGCATATGGAATTATCTCCCCTAGAATAGCGAGAAGGCTGCCTCGGCTCCAGGGTTCCGTCCCAGTGAGGCTCCGCTGACAAACACGCACAAAAAAGCAGAATCAGCCTGATTTTTCCTGTCTGAACTACAGAGGATCTTTGGTTGCCTGATAGCATGCAGAATCCTCTTCAAGTGCTCTATTAAAGTGAGATAATGCAATTAACATAGCACATAAAATTACATATATTACTCATTTCCAAACATATATGAAAATAAACGTGGAACTGCAGCTACACATGCGCAGACGTAAAACTGCTAGGAGGGAAAGCAACGTTGTCCCTTCAGAAGACTTGCTGACAGGTGATGGATGGGATTTTATTTTCATCTTTTATATATTTTTCCACAGTTAACATTTATTACCATTTAATAACAAAAATGAGTGTCAATATTAATTGAACTCTTAAGAGGAGCCAGGCACATGGCTGAATGCTAAATTTTTACAATATTTTATACAGGTTATTCCATTAAACTAGTAAAGCAGTCCCCTGTGGAGATATAAAATTTAATGGCTAGAGCAGGTGAGAAGAACGAGAGTAAGAAAGATTAAACCTGTGGCAACTGCCAAGCCTCTGCCGGAGCCACTGAAGCCGCAGCCAGCGCGGAGGCGCGCGAGCCGGCTTTTGGAGTGCGAGAGCACTCCTGCGGAAACGGAGGCTGGGGCGATGGAGTGAGGGTGTGCGGCAGGAGCGCGGGGCAGGTCTCGCGCCCTCTTCGCACTTAGGCCGGGTGTGGTTTCGGTCCACCGCCGGGGACTGCACCGTTAGGTGTGTGGCTTCAGCTAAGTCTAAGTGGCTCTTGCAACGTCCTGGGGACAGGCACACCCTAGACAGCGGACTGCGCGCGGCCCCTCCTGCGGTCTGGGGTTGCTCGGGCCGCGGGCCGCACGGCCAGGCCGCTCGAGGCTCCGTGCAGGACTCTGTGCTCGGAGGCGGGAGCTCCGGTGGCTCTCAGGCCTTCCCCCACCCGCAGAACCGGGGATTGAACTCATCTCAGGCTTTTCTAGGCTGCTCTGAATGTCATTTTCTCGTGAATTTCAGAAACAGAACGGAGCAAGTAACTGACTCAAAACTAGTAATAAAGCTAAAAGCTATATATTTACTTTCAGACATCACATTTAAGCCGAAGTGCACTATTTTTTATTTTATAAAAATAACCTGAATGTTTTACATTTCACTTCCAGTGTTTTCCCCAAGTGAAATCTGACTCATGTTTTACAAGTAGCGCGATTTCTAGGACAATCTTTATTTAAACAATGAAAATGCCACGTCATAAGGAGCCTGTTTCCAGCGTGGTAAGCGCGAGCGCGGGGCGTTCGGATTCCGATTCAGGCCCCTTGGTCCCCATCACAGGGCAGGACAGGAAGGGCGAGGATCGCGCGCTGTGCGTGAGACCACATAACCAGCCTAACCGAGGTCGAAACAAGCGTGCCGTAAGCTGAGAGAACGCTGCAGGGCTACAATTGTAACCAGCCAGTAAAGTACAATATTTGCATGTTTAATATACATAAATCGGCTCAAAGACGTAGATTAACATCTTGCAAATCTAAAACCAACATATGTAAATCATATGTATATACATATATGTGTATATGCGTATATATTATATGAATATATACAGAGATATGTGTGTATGCGTGTATATGCAAAACTAAGTTTCAGAAAGGATTGAAAGTTAAGTATTTTAATAATGTTGACATTTGTATATATTTTGAAGCAAAATAGTCAATAGATACTGTCCTTAATTCATTTTCTTTGGAAAATCGGCTTTCCCTGATACCTAACAGAATAACAGAAGCCAGGCTGTGCTGCAGTGGAGGCGCATGCAGGTTGCTGATACTCTCAGTACTATGGAAAGGCTACCTCTTGGGGCCGGGGAGATGGCTCAGTGGAATAAGCGCTTCCCTGGCAAGTGCAAGGGCCTGA
>NDGM010910262.1:0-12612 GCA_002564305.1 Octomys mimax
AACCTTTCCTTCCTTCATTTTGGGTGTCAGGTATTTGTCCCAGCAACGAGAGAAGAGGAACTAAGACAGGGCCCTAATCCAGTATGACTGATGTCCCTATAAAAGGGAAAAATTCACACACACACACACACACACACACACACACACACACGCACGCACACACACGCACACACACACGCACACACACACACAAAGCCCTTGTGAGCACAAAGGCAGAGACAAGTGTTGTATCTGCAAGCCACGAAGCACCAAGATTGCTGGTGAACCAGCAGGCGCCAATAGAGGCTGGTGCAAATTGTGCCTCGCAGGCTCAGAACAGCCAGCACTCAGCGCTGTCTTGGGCTTGGAGTCGCCACAGCCCGAGCAAGTGCAGTTCTGTGCTCAGTTGCCCTGTAAGTGGCCCTTGCTACAGCAAGGCCTGGAAAGCTAGTGCACATGCAGTGTGCTGGGTTCTGCCATCAAGCCTGTTCCTCTCTAGTGAGGTGACGTCAGCCAGGTCCTCGGCCTGGACGCTGTCCTGATAGCAATGGCTCTACATTTCGGTTTCCTGCCACCGGCTCTGCAGAAAGTTGAGCTTCTCTGTTCTGCTGCCTGCTCACGGGTGTCTGCCGTCAGTCACAGGCGTCTTTTAGGCTTCCCACTTTAGTGTGATTCAAGCAGCATCTTGGCCCTACTCTGTGACAGTCCTAGTTTTCTTTGGGGTGATGGCTAACTTTTAGGGCAACCCGACTGTGTCATGTGATGCCAAGACATTGGTTAGCCACGTTGTGGGGGCGGGGCACGCGCAGTCTGTCTGGAGGAGATTAGCATTTGAGCCTAGATGAGGGAATTTTCCTTCTGAACATGGGTGGGCATCGTGCAATCTGCTGAGGGCTTAATGGAATAAACACCTAGCCAGGCACAGAGACACCTGCCATCCCCGCGCCCTGGGAGGCTAAGGCAGACTGCAGGTTCGAGCGCTGCCTGGGCAGTGTAATGACTTGGGAAGCCCCCGAGTTACAGTTTGTGACTGGATGTCCCCCAATGCCGCAGGGTGGCACATGGAAGTGGGGCAACCATTCACAGCCCCAGAAGGCCGCCAAAGGGACAACAGAGGAGGGCTGGTCACTGGGTGGGGTTCTCAACGGTGGCCGGATCAAGTTTGTGGTTCAATGCCTGTACTAAGGGTCTGAGTGCTACACCCATCCTAGACAGCCCGCATCCAGTGTGAGGGCAGGAAGAGGTGTGTCCCCTCGCCCCACTGTTGTCCCTTTTGCTGTCTTCTGTGGGTGTGAACGGTTGCCCCTCTGCCATGTGTCACCCTGCCTGGGAGCCAGGCTCATGTGCTTGTAGGTGGGAGTTGGGGGTGCTGACTGGATCCGGGGCAGTGACCCTCCCTGTGGAGTTAGCCCACAGGGGAGTCTATAGCTAAACTTGCTGTTGAGAGGCGGAGTCGGATTGGAGGAGGAGGCCCCTGGGGGCGTGGCCTGAGGGGGCGATCTTCTCCCCTCCCCCTCGACCTTTCCCCTCTTCTTGTCACCCTGCTTCGGGCTGTTTCTATGGCTGCTGCCCTGCTGCCCGCCTTGGAGCCAGCCAGCGGGGGCCTGAAAGCTCTGCACACCATGAGCTCAATGCCCCTTTCGTCCCTTGATTTGTAAGTGTCGCGTATTTTGTCTCAGCAATGAGAAAGACCACTAAGTCATCCTATTTGAATTTAAAAAACAAGCTAATGTTCCGGGAATGTAGCTCAGTACAAAGACCCTGGGCTCAATTCACAGTAGAGGAAAAAATAAAAATAAAAACTGAGCAAGAAAGAATTTTTTCTGTCTGTGCACTGGGTCATTGTTCTCGTCCCTTCCTACGAGGGCTTGAGGGGATCTCACACCAGCGCAGCCCGAGTCCTCAGGCCTTCAGCCTGGCCTGACCCTGCATCAGCTCTTCCGGGCTCCAGCTTGCTGACTGCAGGTCTCCGGCTTCTTGGCTTCAGGGCTGTCTGAGCCTCGCAGTAAATCACAGAGCAGGACACACATCTGCGTTCCTTTCTCCAGAGAACTGGGGCCATCTGGCTTCCCCCTCAATAAATAATCCTCAGGCATCCACATGCCCACACCAAAAATTCTGGTGGTGTTCCCCAACTCCCTCTACCCAGTGCGTCTGAGAGTGCTATCAAGTGGACCTCAGAAATGTGCTCTGAGACTCCCTGTTCCCTGGTGCAAAGCTGCCGGCACCCGAGTCTACGTTCTGCTTCTCAAGCCAAGGCCAGACTGGATAGCTTTTGCGTGCAAGGATGACTCAATTGGTGCAGACAATTTCAAGTAATTTAGAAACATTCTGTGCCACATGCTTGGAAAATATTACTAAATGCCAGTCTTGACTGCTTGTATATTTGTGTACTTTTTGTTATGCTATTTCATTTTTCAGAAATAGCCTTTCATTTGGATGGCCAAAATTCACTTACAAAAGGAAGGCTGAGGGTCGTGTATTTAAACTCACCAAGACTCCATCTTCCTAGACTTTGTCTGCTTGTTGCACTGTGACTATCCAGTCCCTGTATCCCTGACCAAAGCCGGCCCTTCTTGTTGTGCTCAGATATGAAATCTGGGCGCAAGGAGCTGCCCTCAAAGTGCACTTCAGCAGGAGGCTGTGTGGCTCCGTGAACAAGTTTGCTTACGTAGAGGGAAGCACTGCTGGACTGGAGGCGGCTGCGCTGTGGAGACCTCGAGCTCAGCCTGCCGTCACCGTCCGTTTTTGTCCAAGGTTCCCAGAGCCCCCGCAAGTGCCTGGACCCGCTCTGTCCACGCCGCTGCACCGCTAGGGGCTGAGGTGGCTTCTCAGTGACTCATGGGCTGGTGTTTTCAGAGACACTGACAAAGGACTGAGCCACCTTGTGTGGGTGGAGGGAAAGGGGGAGGAAGAGAAGGAGACCGGGAGGAAGGGGAGTGGGGAGAGGAGGCCCGAGGCACAGTGATACAGACACGGGGATCTGGGGCCAGTGGCCGAGTGGGAAGGCCAGGTGTCACCACCTGCCCTGTCAGCACGCGGCCACTCCTCAGCTGACCTACACTGCAGCCCCCAAAGGGCGCCCCGGGGACAGCTGAGTGCGCCTTGCATTAGCATGTGCCAGCCGCATGTGGCGCCATCAGTAAGTTGTGTGTGTGTTTAGATTCTTAAAAGTGTATTTCAGTAAATGACACACCACTGTGATCCCCCTCCGAATCCTCCCGCTCACTTCAAACACTCTTCCCAGCATCCTGGCCGTGCTGCAGCAGGTCTGGAGCGCTCCCTCAGAGGGCCTTTAGGTGCGCTGTCTGAGCTGCCCCAGAGTCCTGAACTGACTCAGAGCATTCCCCTTTGCTGCTCATTTTGACTTTGGGGAGGAGCCAGAAGTCGCACGGTGCCAGAGCTGGACAAGGTGGGTGAGGATGCCGCATCGCACCCCGGTGTGCGCACGCGCTGCCTTTCTGCTGGGCAGTGCTCAGCTGTGGTGTCACCGCAGTTCTGATCACACCTCATAGACCTCCCCTGGATCAGGACCCGGATGCAGCACAACTGTGACTTGGGGTCTCCGAACGCCACTGTGATGGCCACAAGGAAAGGACGGGAAGCATCTACACCAGCGGAAGCCAGAGAGACAGAAGATACTGCAGGAGGGCCAGGGCCCCTTCTTCAGCTGTCCGGGATGGGAACCGAGTTTGCATCCCAGACCTGGGATGCAACGGAGTCCCTGTGCCTGGGACCAGGCCACTGGGTGTGGAGCCGAGGTTCTGACGGTGGGGAACGAACGTGAGAAGAGGCAAGCGGACATCAGGGCCAGAGGGGCTGCAGCTCAGTGGGAGAAGCTGCCCTTGCTGGCAGCCTTGGGACGCTCCCACAGGGCTGTGTGACCCAGGGCAGCAGTCGGCAGCACTCCACAAGGCCTCTCTGGGCTCTGACTACGGGCCTCCGGTTCTTGCTGCAGTCTCAGCCCCACAGGAAGCTCACCACACCTGGAGGCTGTGAGGACAGGTGCAGGGTCTCTCCAGCAGGCCCTGTCGAAGAGCTCCTCTCTCCCCAGGACTCCAGCCGGTGGGTGCTCAGGCACCTTGGAGGCCCTGCAGGTGCCTAGGGGTGGGGTGAGCAGATTGGGGTCATCTGTGGGCTGTCAGCCGACTCCTTGTCTTCTCTCCATTGCCCAAGAAATACTCGTGATGACGCCCAGCGTCCCAGCATGCACAGCAGAATTGCAAGTCTTCTTCCAGAAGCTCCGCTGCTGCTGCTGCAGGGCTCTCCTGGTCTGCCTGCTGCCCTGGGGAGCACTTCCCATGCAGATCTTACCTATCCCAAAGTGGGCACGGACGGTGGACCCGCAGGACCGCGGCTTCCAGCGCTCGGAGTGGCTCCCTGTGACCATTTCTCACGCTCCTCACTGGCATGTGGGTCGGCTGCTGTCATCATGCTCCCTGTACAGGGGCAACCAGAGACTCAGGAGGGCCAGGAACCCCCTGTGGGCCTCAGACAGAGTGGGCACCTCAGGCCTTAGGGGTTCAGGAGCCACCAGGACCTGGTCACCTGGTCACAGTGGCAACTGTCAGGAGCCAGGGGCCATGTGCTGTCTGTAGCTACAACCCCAGGGGCTTGCAGCAGATGTGAACCACGGCCTGGGGATGGGTGGACCACACACTGAGGAGGGCCAGTGGAGTGCAGTAGGAGACCACCAAGCAAGCACGGCCCTGCTTATCCTCCGAGAGGAGAACTGGCCTCACGTCCAGGGAGACTAAGCCACGACAGTGCACGTACAGAGAGTGCACGTACAAGCAGAGTAGGTGGGGTCCCTCCCTCCGTCCTTTCCTTTCTCCCTCTCTGTCTCTGTCTCTCGCTCCCTGTCTCTTCCTAACTCCTTCATCCCTGTCTCTCCCTCCCTTCTTCCTCCTTCCCTCCCTGCCTCTCCCTCCCTCTTTCTTCCCTCCTTCCCTCTCTCCCTCCCTCCTCCTTCTCTCGGTCTCTCCCTCCCTATCTCCTACCCTCTTCCCTGTTTATCTCTCCCTCCCTGTCCCTGTTTCCTTCCTTCCTTCCATCTGTCCCTCCATGCCTGTACCATTGGCAGCGTGAAGCACCCACTGCCCCTCAGCAGAAGGCAGAAGGCGGCCCTGTCCAAGGAGTGCTGGAGGCTGAGGATGGAGGGAGACTATGTGGCCAGCTGACCTAAACCTCTCTGTGCCTGGGTGGCAGCACTGTCATCACAATGTTCTATTGGACAAGGACAAAGGCCCAGCCTTAGCCTTGGGAAGCCAGAGTGAGACACCTTCCACTGCTACCAGGAGGGGGCGACAATGCAGCAGGAGCTGTCTTTTCCACCTCCCTGGGAAGGCGTTGGAAGAATAAAATCTGGCTGGAAAGTCTTTTTTCCTTTGTCTGTTATAAAGCTGTTTTAAAACTTTACAGTCTGTTCAGGGAGTAGGCTCTTCTATCAGGGAGGAGGGAATTCACACAAAGACATCAGGCTTAGTGTGCAGCCAACGGGACTCGGGCCACAGTAACGAGGGTCTTGGGACCAGCATGCCTGACACCAGCGCTCCTCCACAAGAAGACAGAGTGTGTCTGTGTGGACGGGTCAATCACCAGTCACAGAGCCACAATTTGTTGGCAGTCCAGGGCCTCCAGGGCCTCCAAGAATGTCAGCACACCTTTAAGAGCAGTGTGCTCTGTATTTCAAGGTTTCTATTGAAACTTAAGCACACGTTAATGAAGTTAACCCTTCTATTCTGAAATCCGCCTCATTAGAGATGACAAGCAGCAGTGGTGGCCCAGGCCTGTAATCCCAGGATTGAGTGACCGAGGCAGGAGGCTCGCCCTGAGTTCCAGGCCAGGCTACTTGGCGAGACCCTGCTGCGAAGACGCAAAGCAAAACAAAACAAAACTAAGTGAAGAGTACACAAGACCTGCAGCCACTGCTTCTACAGCGATATCTCGGGTTGCCGATTTGTACAGCTCCACGCCTGAGAAAATACATGATCATTTCTTTCTCTCTTTGTCTTTTTTTGAGACAGTATCTCAGGCTGGCCCTGAACTCAGTGATCCCCCTGCTACAGCTGGCCCCGTGCTGCAATTGCGGGCGCGCGCCACCACGCCCAGCCGCACAATCCTTTCTGTGGCTGAGCAGCCGCACTAATCCAATTACTGATAGTGCATGGGCAGCCTCGTGGTGCTGGCTCCTCCTCCTCGGTCACCTATGGACTCCGGGACCCCAAAGGAGCACACCTTCAAGTAGAGAAACCAGACGGAATGGCCGCATCACGAGTGACAACAGAAGACGAGCAGTGGTTGGGGCCTCACGATGGCAGGGCCACCCGGGCCAGCCTCGGGTGGGGCAGTGGGTCAAAGGCCGGGCTTGGCCTGGAAGTGACTGCTCATCCTGGGAGGGGTGGCCACATCCACTGCTCTTGCCTCAGCCTTCTCTCCAGGCTTGTGGAGGTGGAAGGGACACAGTCCACCCCACAGTTGTCAGGGAAAGATCCTCCAGGCGTTGGGGGCCTCACTCTGTGGCCAGTGTGCAGCCTGCACTGGGCAGGTGGTGGCACCACCGTGCCCTGTGCACCAGGGCCTTCAGGGCCTGCACGTCCCAGTGCTGTGTGAGGAGTGAAGGGCGTGTACTGCCCGCATCCCTCTGGGCGCCAGGGGGCTTCCTGGAGGAGGAGAGCCTGCAGTGATGGGCAGTGGGGCAGGCTCAGGAGGAGCTTCCTGCAGGGCCGAGGAAGAGCAGGCCGGAGGTATGGAAGAAGGCGTGCTCCAGGGAGGTGCACCATGGAGCACTGCTCGGGCCAGAGACCGAGGCCGGTGGGCAGCCACACTGCTGAGTCCCAGGCTCATCTGCCCATCAGAGGCCTGCTCAAGGCCAACACACTCCATTCAAGTCCAGTTGGCCCAGTGGTGCAGTAACACAAATATGTGAGTGTGTGTGCACAGGCTTGGAGGCCTTCGAAACTCATGTGCACGTGCGGGTGTCACCCGGGAGACAGTATTTCCTTCAGGTCACTCATCCATTCTTCTATCCTTCTGTCCTCTTATCCACCCATCCATCCACCCACCCCTTCATCCATCCACCCATTCACCCACCCACCCACTATCCATCTATGTGTCTAATGTTTACCAAGTGCCTGCTGTGTGTAGGACCTGTTCCCACGCCAGGACTTCTTTCTGAAATGAGGTCTGGCCAGGGCCCATGCTGCTGGGCTTTCCCACAAGCCCCTGCTGGCGAGGGAAGCCCTCAGGCCTTGTGCTTCATGCACCTTTCTACCTCCCTGCTTCTGTTCACCCAGCCACCTCCCATTGTCCCTCCTAGAGACCCAGACTGTCCTATATCAACTGATTCTAGCAATTTTTTAAATGCCACATCATCTGACACCAGATCCCAGCTAATCCAATTACTGATGCTGTCCCTACTTGCACTGGCACAAGCACCTCCTCAGTGCCCATGCGGCGCCCTGTGCAGCCTCTCGGCTATACTCATCCCTTTTTCATTTAGCCCACTGTCCAGCAGTTTCTCTCTGGGTGGCCTGTCCAGGTAGCCAGGTAAGGCAGGAGCTGTGTTCTGGTCACCAGCTTAACATCTGGTCACCCCGTAACATCAGCCCCTAGCACACAGTGTGGCTGGCCACCTGGGAGGTCATGGAGTGAGTCTGTTGACACTCTGGGAGTGGATTGGAATGGTGAGAGGAGGGGCTGCAACAGCAATGGCTAAGGGCTGCACCTCTCGAGCCGTGGTCAGTTTAGTTTGGATCCTCATAGTGGGGGGTGGGGTTAGGCCCGGTGAGTGGCTGCACCCCTGAGCCTCAGGTCTGTGTCCTGGTCCTCCTCCACCCCCATGCGTTGTGCCCCCTCCAGCTTTCTTGGCTCCCTGGGTTTGAGTTTACTTCTCTCCCATGCAGCCAGGCAGCTTGGGCCCCTCTCTGTTCCATGTTGCATCAGGGACCCAGGACTTGCCAACTTTCTTGCCCATGGGATCTGGGCCTTCTTCTGCCAGCTAACCTGGGAAAGAGAAAGACAGAAGCAGATGGATTGGGACCTTACTGGCCCCTCCTGGAGGGCACATGTTGCTCTGCCCATGTTCCATTGGCTAACCCTGGGCACACAACCAAACTGCAAGGGAGGCTGGGAGGTTGGCCAGATGGCATCTAGGGTCCTGTATCACTGTGTCCTCCTACTTCCCGTTGAGGTGGAGGGGCTCAAGGTAAACATGTGGCAGTCTCCCTCTCATTGCTCTCATCTCTCCTGGTGCCCACCGAGGGCCAAAGGTGGTGCAGACCAGATGCCAGGGGTGGGTGGCTGGCCCTAGAACTTTCTTTGTGCGTCTACCGCTGTGCTGTGCAGCCTGGCCCACTCTGCCCCTGTCTATTCACTGCCTGAGTGAGGCCTGGGGTCTGGGGTAGCAACCCTGGCCAGCAATGCCAGCCTGTATTCGGGGAGATGAAGATCAAGGTCTCGATTCCAACACCTGGGCTGCAGGAGGTGGAGCATGTCGGTCATCGAGGGCATTAACCAACCATAAGTCCGAGCCGCGTCTGCATTGGTAGCCCTCCACCCTGATCACTAGGTCCTGCTGAGCTCTCCAGCCCCTTGCTAAACTAGTGAATGAATACATGCTGATTTGAAAACCAGAAGTGGCAGCGGGTCAGCCGCGGCATGCAGGGCCCAGAGTTAGTTCTCTCCATGGCTTCCCTAGTGGCGTGGACGTGGATAATTCGACCCATGGACAGGGAAGGAAAACAGGTGATGCCACCCCTTGCTTCCTGCAGGGGCGAAAGCATGGCCTTAGTCTGGCAGAGCGACCTGCGTTCCGAGCTTGATGGGGGGCAACCCTGGAGGGGACTGCTGGCATCTTCATGACTAGCCCCAGCATTAGCCCCAGCACAGGGCACAGAGGTGGCAGGGTGCAGGGTGCAGCTGATGAGGGTCCACAGGAAGGGTGGCAGGTCCCAGAGCCAGGAGCATGGCCCAGGCTGCAGAAGGGAGCTGGGCCTCAGGTGAGGTGAGGAGGAGACAGGCACCTTCTCCAGGAAACGGGAGCCCTCCCCACCCCATCTGTGGAGACTTTTGCCATCCCCACGGGCTCATGGCAGACAAGGCGGCAACTCCCAGACACTCCACTGCAGACTGGGCTTGGGCCACCTCCTGATAAACTTAGGACAATGGACCAGGAGTGAGGGGCATCGCTGACGGAGGCCCAGTGGCATGTGTGGCCCTTGGCTGTCACTTGCCAACCGTCTGCCGTGCCGGCCTCGGCTCCATAGCTGCGCCGTGCTCCTTGGGCTCCCTGCCCACCAGGACAGGACCCCCGCCTCACTCACACTGGCCACCTCACCAGCTTGCCCAGCAGGCACAGACCCTACATGGTTTCCCTGGCCTGTGGGGCCTGTCCAGAGGGGTTTCAATGCTTTCCCAGCCAGGGTCAACCCTGGACCCAACAGACACGCTCTTCTGTGCTTCTGGGGAGTGGATGCCACACATGGACTGAGGCCGGGAGGGAAAGCACCAGTGGTGGGCTGCCCTGGCCCTGGGTGCCCTTCAATGCCAGCAGCCAACAGATCAGCTTCTCCCATGGGGAGTGCCCTGCAGAGGGTGCGGCTTGGCTGGGTTTGGCTTTGGTGCAGGCACTTTGTGCTCTGGGTTCTGTGTGTTCTAGTCCAATGCGGAACATACAGGCACGAGCAGAGGGCAAGCGGGCACCAGACATCTGAGTCCTGCCTTGAACTGGTGGGGCAAGTCTGGGTCCTTGCTGCTGTTTCTGTAGCCTTAGCAGCCTGTGTCTTCAGACAGAAGCGAGAGACAAGAGACAGAGACAGAGAGAGCCAGGGAGGGAGGGGCAGAGGCAAGGGGAGGGAGGAGCCACTACAGTGTCGTCACAGCACACCACTCGGACTGCGTGTCAGCTTCCCCTCCTCATCTGCCCTGCTGGGGCTGCTCTCCGTCCTCCGTTGTTACCTCTTCCACGTCTTTCTCCAGAGCGCGCAGCCTCGGCTGAATCCTCTGGGGTTTTGCTCTGCTCTTTGCTCAGTACCAGGAGCTGGGCCCAGTGCAGCCTGGGCCTTGCACCGGTGACACAGACCAGGGTGGGGCTGGGGACTCCTCCTAGAAGTGATGTCCACCAAGTCACCAGTGGGAAAGGCACATGTGGGGCGTGCTCCCACAGGGTGGGCTGATGGCTCCTCGCACACGCAGCTCATCCCGGCCGTCCTGGTGCTGAGGACTTGATGAGGTCAGCCCTGTGTCAGAGGCCCACACACAGCCACAGGGCGCCTTGTCTGCAGAAGGGTGACACCACCCAGCCTGGCCCACCTGCCAAGCCACAGCAACCAAATCAGCACCAAGGTAGGCGGCGGACTTTACCTGGGCCCAGGTGAGCAGGGAGACCACATGGGAGGTGCATGGGGTGGGCATGGGACGCTTCAGGTCGCCCCACTTCAGAAGGAGTGCCAGCCCTATGCAGGGAGGAGGGCAGAGCCAGAGCCCAGGGCACGCAGGGCAGTCGGAGCCCAGGATCCCCAACTCCAGGAGCCGAGGCCCAGGCCTGCTGATGCCCGTTCTGAAGCTCCCGTACTCCCTTTCACTGCCCGCAGCAGGCACATCCTACACATGGTTCCAGAAAGCTCTGGAAGTTTCATCCCTTTGGAACAATGGGCTCCATCCGTGAGCCCAGTGGGCTGTGGAAGATGTCACCCGGCATCCCTGTCTTGTGCTTTCAGGATCTGTTCCCTGAGAAGCCCCCAAAGAACCCAGCCCCTGTGAACGTGCACGCCCTTGGAGACTGCCTGTGGGGCCAGGTTTTAGCAGGTCGAGGTCCCAGGCCATGGGGAGCCACCCCCTGTGGCTGTGTTGAGCCTCCGAGACATCTGTCCCCAGAGCCGGCCCAGGGCACCTTGTCTGTGAATTAGGTGCACAGCACTCAGCTGGTTCTGATTGCACAGGGCTCGCCGCTGCTGCCCAGGGCCACGTCAGTTTGTATTTCCTGGCGTTTGCGAAGCGCGGGGCTGCTGAGGCCCCTTAGCACTGCTCAGGCGCCTCAGGCCCGGCTGGTCTCGTGACTGCAGCCCTCGTGGGCCCGTCGCGGCGGCCCCCGCTGCGAACGTAAACTTGAGGCCTCCGCTGTTGTGATTCCTGTTTCACCCGAGTCTATAAACGACCATATGAAAAGCAGCCGCGCAAGGGCTCGCCTTTTTTTCCAGTTTGGCAAATCACAAAATAAAAATAGCCCTGAGAGTGGAGGGTTCGGGGGAGTTTGTTTAGCTTTCTTTGAAAAGCAGCCTATGGAGGAAGGAGGCGGTCACGAGAGCCCTCTTTCCGGAGTGCTTCACTGTCGTAGATTTTGGCTCTTTCCTCCTGTTCGGTTTTCGCGCAGCTGCTGTGTGTGTGCAGGATGCTTTTCCTCGTGTGCCTGGAGGCCCGGCTCAGAGAGCAGAAGGCTGAGAGCTCCGGGCGGTGCCTGCAGCTGGTTCTGGGCCCAGAAGACAAGCAGGCCTGCACCTCCTCATCGCCCCGGGAGCCTCAGGCTGCAAGGCCACACCAGGCCGGCCTTTCCTCTGGCAGCCGTTCTCAGCGTGGGTCCTGGCCAGGCCGAGTCTGGACAGGCACAGGCCCTGCTGGGGCCACATCCCTCTCCCCGCAGGACTCTCGTCCGTGTGGTGGTGAGGTCCTCTGAAAGCCTCTGGGGCTGGCATCTCCCCAGGACCGCAACTCTGCCCCTGTGCTCCACGCTCCAGGAGAGCACTCACTGGGCAGTGGGTGTCCCTCTGCACAGGCCTTCCAAGGCCAGACATTGTGAACTCAGGGAGCTGTCATTGTCTGCTCATTCCACTCCATGTCCTGACAACCACAGATAGCCTGGCTGAGAGCGTGGCCTGGGGATGGTGGCTCTGTCTCGGGCCACTGCCTGGCGCACCGTTTCCTCTGCACGCAGCCTGAGGCACCAGGATCAGGCATGGGTCATGCCCACTCCGGCAGGTGAGGACTCCCTCACTCAGTTGGGCAGAGGTTTTCAATCCCAGATGTTCCCAAAGCACATCCAGGCACCCTTGCATAGTGGGTCTCAGTGTGATCCCATCTCTCTCTGGAGGCAGTGGGCTTCCCACTTGGCTTGGCTTCCATGTCCCTGCCATTGTCCTACCATAGTCGCCACTGTGCCACGGACTCCTTCCGCTGGCTCCTTCTCTGTAGCCTGGGATGTGCTGAGGCCCCCTCCATGTAGGGGAGCCCCTCCTTGGCCACCCTCCTCCTGGGCTGTGGCTTAGTTCTGTCTCCTCCCCTCAAACACACCCTTTTCCAGGGAAGAGGACAGGTGAGGGGCTGAGCCACCTTCCCGCACAGCTCAGGTCTGGTTGAGCCGGCCCCAGACCCCTTGGGTCGGTGAGACCCTGGCTCCACTGTGCCCGCTTCTGCTACACAGTTCTCCTTTGTGTCCCCCAAGGTGCTGACTCCAAGTCCTCCAGCATGCATCCCATGTCCTACGTACACATGTTGTGTGCCGATGGCCTAGAAGCAAGAGCCATAGCCGTTGTCCTGAGAGCATGAGCTGGGTTAGCAGCCACAGTAAGGCTTGGGAAGGTGTTATGGTTTGTGTATAGGTGTCCCCCCAAAGCCTCATGCAGTCTTGGGGCAGCTTCT